>JASDQU010345792.1:0-12421 GCA_032191745.1 Picea mariana
TACTTCTTCAAGTAGAGTTTTCAAGGAAATGGATTCTTCTCTTAGTTTCTGAAAGTCTTCTAATTGTTTCTTTAAGCTTACAACTGTCTTTTCATAACTACCCAATTCACTTCTTAGTTTTATATGCATGTCTTCGAGATTGCTATTTTCAATCTCAACATGCTTCAATTTTTTAAGATTCTCATCTTCTTGTTGAATCATTTCTACTTCATGATTTTTTTCTTCTTAATTGTCATCTCTTTCAATCCTTGGATGAGGACATTCAAATTCAACATGTCCTACTCCTTCACAATTAAAGCAAAAGAACTGACCTCTATTTTCTTCTTTGAAGTCTGAGATGTTGTAATCTTCTTCAACTTCTTCTTCTTCTTCTGCTTCTTCCCTTGCATAAAGGTCTTGTAGCTTGTCCCAAATCTCTTTTTATGATGCACATGATCCCACCTTGGATTTCACTGAATATGTCAATCCATCCAGGATGGTATCTATTGCCAGTTTGTTGTTCCTTTTTGCTACCTTCTGAGCTGCAGTCTTTGGTTTCTTCAAAGCATTGTATTCTGAAGAAAATGAGAACCAAACATCTACCCCAAGAGATTTCAAGTAAGTTTCCATTCTATTTTTCCAGTATTCAAAATTCCTTCCATGAAATGGTGGAATCCCATTTGGAATGTTGTCTTGCATTTCTGCATAGGATCTTCCTTCTAGTGGTTAAACTGTACTCAAGGTAACCTGCTTTGATACCAATTGTTGATACTGAGAGGGGGGTGAATCAGTATCAAGTACAATTTAAAAACCTTTTTCAACTTATACTTAAACCATTCAATTATATCCAATGAGCAGTGAACAATAATATAAGAGTTACGCCAATACACCACAATACACCATGCACAATATATGAGAAATAATCAATAGTTTTTGTTTAAGGGAAGTAATGACTTCCAAAGGTAGCTACAACTTCCANCAAAGATATTTTTCTGATGCACATGATCCCACCTTGGATTTCACTGAATCTGTCAATCCATCCAGGATGGTATCTATTGCCAGTTTGTTGTTCCTTTTTGCTTCCTTCTGAGCTGCAGCCTTTGGTTTCTTCGAAGCATTCTTGAGGACAACACTAGATAGGACAAGGATTTCTTGAGGACAAGGCTGTAGGTTCTAGGTTTGATTAATTAAGTTGATAAGATTCAAAGTTTCACTTGACAAGTTGATGACTACCCCTTTATAATTAAACACTATAGTTGAGATAGCAGTCCTTGAAAAGTATTATACTTGGTAGCATGTGAGCATATTGAGATAAATCCTTAATGTAATCATTTGCCTGATACAACTAACATCTCCTTTAGGAGAAACCTCTTGTGTTATTTCCAAGTTTCCATGGAGGAATGTTTTATCACAACACTATAAGAGTGTTGACCTCATTTCGTATTGTATTTATTACTTTTGATATTTGCTTCAGACAGGTCACAAGTGATAGCTCTAAAGGAGCAAATGTGATGATTATTCTTGCTATTGTTTTATCTACTATTATCAAAAGAGTATTACTCTTGCTTGTTGTTTTGTTGACCTTGTTTCAGGTCACAGGTGATAACCCTGAGGAAGCTATAGTGAAGTTTGCAAGAAGGCAACATATTAGATGACATATGAAGCAGACTATGTACATGACCATATAAACTCATGTACCAAAGAAGATGAAGAAGAAGTTATCTCTTGAGATTCAGAGTATCTCATATGAAGATTGATTGAAAGGAGCAGAAGGCTCCAAATATGACGGAACATTAGAATGGGAAGCAGATCTCGTTTGAAGCCTGACTTTGTCTTTCATATTTAGACTTGGTATTAAACACCAAGTATACCCTGTAAGAGATGATGAAGTCCTTGTAGACTCAGAAGAAATCGAGAGTAAGCCTGATCTTAGAAAGGATTAGATGAAGAGACAACTCCCAGGATTGGGATACAGATTTCATGAGAAGACTAGATCGTAGCTTCATAAACTTCTAGGAGATATGAAATATCTTGGGAATATTCCCTTGTTTCAGTAACAGAGAAGAAATCCAGTCAGAAAGACTAGGATATGGATTCTTCTGTGAGACTAAAAGATAAGTCAGTATTTACATCCAAGATTGATCTATACAAATCAAGCATGTTGCAAATGAACAAAGCCTGATGTGTGTCTAGAGGATTCTCCCAGCAAGTGGGAGAAGACTATGCCGAGACACTTATTGAAGAAATAGTTCCAGTATTTATGAAGACAACCAGAAAAACCATGATTCATATATAGTATGAGATGCAGGGTGAGCAATCCCCATATTTATAATTGAGTGGCAGTTGGTGCAGTACATTAGTTGGGTCATGGAAACATAACTATGATGATAACGTTACCTCCATGAAAGAATAAGAGATATATTCAGTATCAGTTATTGAGACACTCTCAGTTTCAGATGAAATTGTTGTCGTGATAGAATAAGAGGAGTTACTCTCAGATTTTAGCAGCCACAGTGAGAATGAAGCAGTCATTCTTAGCCTCAGAGTAGTTGCAGGTGCAGAGTCCCAAATTCCATAAGGAAAATTTGCAGAGAGAGTAGAGGACATACTCCCAAACAGTGAGACAGATAGTGCCTTTCAAAAAGCACATAGAGCTAGCACATGATTGTACAGATTGAGTTGTAGCTGAGCAAGTGTACCAGATTGGTACAATGTAACATGAAAATTTGGTTTGAATATTGAAGATAGAGAGCCTCGGGTCTGAAAGTTGAAGGAAGATCTATATGTATTGAAGAAAGCTCTAATAGCTTGATTGACAGTTTCCAGACGAGATTGGACTTTAACAAGAGTAAAAGTTGATTCTAACCTTTATGTCAAGGTTATGAATGATGAGACAGTGATGCTAATACTATATGTAGATGATGTATTCTTGACAAGATGAAGAAAATCTCATCATAGATTGCAGAATAAGCTCACCACATAGTTTTATGGAAGACCTAAATGCATTATCTCTTAGGTATTGAAGTTTGGCAGAGCACAGAAAAGATCTTCCTTAAACCAAGGGAAGTATACAGTTAAAATTGAAAAGGGTTGACATGTTGAAATGCAAATCCATGTACACACCCATGGAAACGAAGTTGAATATCCTGGTAGATACCTCGTCAGAATTGGTTGATTCTACTCTGTACAAACAGATTATTGGTTCAGTGATGTATCTAACGAATACCAGGCTAGACATATGTTTTTCCTTGAGTCAGTATCCAGTAGAACCTAGACATGTTCACATTGTTGCTACAAAACATATGATGAGATAGCTTAATGGTACATTGGATTTTGGTCTCTATTATACTTGAGATTGTGACTTTAGACTGAGTGGTTACACTGATTTAGATTGATCTGGAAGTGTTTATGATAGAAAGAGCACTTCGAGATGTTGTTTCAGTCTAAGGTTAGCCATGATTTCATGGAAGAGTAGGGATCAATTCAGCATTTCTCTGAGCACAATAGAAGCGGAATACATTGGTGCATGTTCTGCCAGTTGTGAAGCCATATGGCTTCGGATGTTGTTGACGGATCTATTTGATTTGGAGATGGAAGCCACTGTGATCCTATGTGGTAACTAGAGTTGTATGGATATGATGTGTTCCATAATGAATCGAAGCACATAGAGATCCAATAACATTACATTCGTGATATGGTGCAAAGAGGAGCCATAAATCTCCAGTATGTTAGCACGGATGAATAGATTGTTGATGTGTTGACCAAGCCTCTGTCTCGTGTAAATTTGAGCACTTTCGAGACAAGATTGGTATAGTTTGAAAGAACCTCCCTCAAATTGGGGAGTAGTGATGATGATATTATGGTATCCTGATCAGTAGTGGTAGCTCTGTTAAGATTCTTATAATCCTAGGGAATCTTATGATTCCTGGGTAGATCTCGAAGGTCCAGTAAGGACGGTCTGTCAGAGTACCACGTGGTAGCTCCATTAGGATTTTATATCCTAGGGAATCTTATGATTCTTGGGAATCTCCTTAGGGACTGTCAGAGTACCAAAAAATGATGATTTTTCAACTTAATTGTTGTGATGATGTGCCAGCTTAATTGTTGTGATGATGTACCAGCCTAGTGTTGTGATGCCAGTTTAATTGTTGTGCTGATTTTCCAGCTTAATTGTTGTGATCCCATCCTTGTGTTGATGACATGTCAGCCTCGTGTTGTGATGCCAGCTTCATGTTGATGATATTGTGTAGCCAACTTCGTGTTGTGATGCCAGCCTTGTGTTGAAGACTCTCAGCCTAGTGCTGATGTTGATGATGCTCCAGCCTTCATGTTGTGATGTTGTTTTTGTTGATGATGCTCCATCCTTTGTGTTGTGATGTTGTTTTTTTTTATGTTGTATCAACCTTGTGTTGTTATTGATGATGATGATGTATTAGTGTTATACTAATCCATGTTGATGCAGTTGATGATGATGATGCCACTTCAGATTCTTGCTGAAGTTGATGATGATGATGCCACTCCAGCTTCTTGCTAAAGTTGATGATGATGATGCCACTTCAGCTTCTTGTTGAAGTCAATGATGAGGATGCCACTTCAGCTTCTTGCTAAAGTTGATGATGATGATGCCACTGCAGCTTCTTGCTAAAGTTGATGATGATGATGCCACTTCAGCTTCTTGCTGAAGATGATGATGATGATGCCACTTCATCTTCTTGCTGAAGATGATGATGATGATGTCACCTCAGCTTCTTGCTGAAGATGATTATGATGATGATGATTTTATTTCATCTTTCATGCCGAAGATGATGATGTTACTTTATCCTGACACTGAAGATGATGATGATGTTACCTTAGCTTCATGCTGATGAGGATGATGATGCCATTCCATCTCCCTACTGAGAATGATGATATTGATGATGAGAAGAAATTCTGATGATTTATAGATATGCCAGTCAGTGTTCCAAGATGTTGTTGATGATGTTGCCCTCTCTCTCACCTGATATTGTTGTAGAATACCCTTCTTCTTAAGGGGGAGTGTTGAAATATTGTAACTGCAAAGAGTATTATATTTATTATTGATGTATTATTCATTAGATCAATCCCCTTTTGTGGATTGATCATGTCGGGTATTGTAAATTACCAAATCCCCTTTTGCGGATTGGTCAAACCCTAATTGTAATAGGCTAAATGAGAAGTTGTCCCCCAAAATATATTAAAGTGGTTATAACCACCTAGAATGAGAAGTCAACCCTTCCAGTGAAAAGACACCTCAGTTCAACGCCTGCCAGATTGTATAAATAAGAGAGGTCAGTGCCTCATTTTTTCACTCACTCAATTGTTCATCAGAGCGCAAGTTTGGAGCTACAATTGGAGAAGAAGGAAGAGAGAGAGAGGTGCATACTTGGGAGAGGACTTTCTGTATTGTTTGGTTTATTCTCTTGGCATTGCATTGGATATCTATATTAAGGAATTTTTTGTTGGGTTTTCTCCCCCGTGAGGATTTCCCAGGATAAATGATGTGTCTCTTGTGATTGCTTATTTCTCATTGATCCTATCTATGTTATGGTTATCTAGTGAATTGAAAAGAAACCTAATAATAGCTTAAACCTTAACAAAAACCACTTGCAACTACCTTCATTCTCTCTTCTCCTTGACCTGATCTCTATATGGAAGTAGTTCTCCACCTATCCAATATATCCTTGAATCACAGTCCTTCGTGATCCAACCATTTGAGAAAAATTCCTTCTTTGCTCTTTTTTGATTCCTTTCAAGTGTTTTCTCCTAGACCCTAGCCTTACTTTTATAATTTAGAGTTATGAACTAACCCTAATCTCTAAAGTGATTGATGTTTGATATTACTTCTCATATCACTTGATATCAATGGCTAATATTAAATGTTAATCTTTAGAATTTCCTTAAATAACTCAACTTATTAATAAAAGAACTTTACTTTAATAATTCCTTTAATTAAAGTAAAGTCAAGGATAGAAGGATTTGGATTATTTCCACACATCTAGACACATAGACCAGTGCGTAAATACATGTTCGATGCTACCAAACATCAACATCTTCTTTAATAACCAGCTAGACCCATAAATGATCTAACCTATAAAATGTTTGTTTGTGTTGGACAGCTTTTGATTGCTTCAATTTTCTCTGTATCAACTGCTATTCCATGTTCTGAAACAATATGACCCAAATAATGGATCTGCTTTTGATAAAAATCGCATTTACTCAACTTGGCATACAATTGGTGGTCTCTCAACACTTGTAGCAACATCCTCAAATGTTGCTCATGATCTTCCTCCATCTTGGAATAGATAAGAATATCACCCAATAATAAAATGAAAAACTTGTTCATGAAATATATGAATACCATATTCATTAGACACATAAATGTAGCGGGCGCATTGGTCAACCCAAAAGGAACCACTACAAATTCATAGTGTCCATACCTTGTTTCAAAGGTTGTTTTGCTAGTATCTTCTTCTCTAATTCTCACTTAATTATAACTTAATCTCAAGTAAATCTTCAAAAATATCCTTGCTCCCTTCAGTTGATCAAAAAGATCATCAATTCTTGGCAAGGGATATTTTTTCTTGACTGTAACCTTGTTCAACTATCTAAAGTCGATACATCACCTAAACGTTCTATATTTTTTCTTGAAAAAAATAGCTGGGGCACCCCAAGGAGGAATTGGTTGCTCTGACAGTCTTGTAACTTCATTTGCAAATATTTTAGCACCGATGTGATTATTCTGGAGGGAGTTTTAGATATTGGGGAAGCTCTAGGAATTAAATCAATAGAGAAATCAATATCTCTCTTTGGTGGAAATCCTAACAATTCCCCAAATACATCTTCATACTCTTTCAAGATTGGATCATCTTCAAGACTTGGCTCCTTATCCTTTATTGGCTCTTCCATATGGGTTGCATATATTTGGCACCCTTTCCTAAAACTTCATTTTAGTTGCAAGGATGAAATCTCTTGGATAGATATAGGCCTTGGAATACCTTGAACTATCCTTGAATTCCCTTCCTCATTAATACATGTGAAAGTCTTGTTATAATAATCTGAGATAGTGTGATTTTTTCTATCCAATCCATACCAATCAAGCAGTCATATGAACCAAGTGGTGTGATGTTCAAATATGCCTTAGTGTTGATTCCATTAACGTTTATTGGGAAATATTTAACAATCTCATTGATTCTTCTCTTAGTTCCAGTAGCTAGTTGAACTAAACAAGTCTTTTCATGCTTACATTTCTTCAATTTAAATATTTCAACTAGATTTGGATCTATATAGCTATGACTAGCTCTAGAATCAATCAAAATAGTTACGGGTTGATTATCAATCTTACCTTCCACTTCAATCATGTGACGTCCCCAGCCACCAATAGGCTGGGAAACGCCACTTCTTGGACATCTCTCTTAGCTCTGATACCAGTTTGTAATGTCCCCAGCCAAACAGCAGGGAGACATCATCACTGCAGAATTTAAACTGTAATACCATTTTGTGGAAGCCTCGACCACCTAGGCCGGGCCATGTAACACCACCCACAGACTGCTAAGATATGATAGCAGGTTAATTGTTCATCCCGGAGTACATATATATTACATGCATTTCTAATGAAATAAAAGGAAATAAAATATATTACTACCATACTAACTCATGTGAAATTGACCGTAAAGCATGCATGCAACAAAGGCACATGATAACATTGTAAGAATCACAGACATGCACAACAGACATCATTAAACATAGAATTGATACTTGTATTTGGATTTTGAAGACCACTGACTACATGCAGACCTTCCACGAACCTCCCAACCTTAGACCACATTGCTTATCACTCTCAGCAGTGGGTCACCCCCGAGATGGGACTAAACTCCATCAAGAAATGGATTCCTAGGCTTGGCAAGGCTAACAGAAATGTCGCATATTTCAACAGGAAGGATTCTCTCAGGATCCACTTACGCCCACTGCTCACAGACTCTCATTCCCCACATGCATGTCCCACCCCAGGAGTATACACCTTCACTGTCACACTATTCATTGGCTGCTCCACCTCCCTTCCGAGGCTTCAGTAATAGGCCAGACATGAACTCTCAGAGCTTTATAGCTGTTACTGGACTCCCTCCGGGAGAATTCACTTCCTCAGCACACTCTCTCACCTGGAGAGAGTTTCTCATAGGCCTGACAACCCTCCTCTTCAATCTACGGGTCAGACAACCTGTCTTTGCAAACCACAAGCTTGACAACTTCTTTCTTCTATCTAATTCCTAAGACAAATGGGAAAGGGTGAAGGTAACAACAGAACTCAGGTAAGGCAGAGTACATCTCAACAAAATACCAATTCACGCAAGTTACAGAGGTTCACGATGGCCATGGGTTCAACAATGGCGGAAATGGTTGGCTGCGTGCTTTTTCAGTGTGTAAGTGAACTTATCAGGATAAAGGTGGTCGACTGGTCCGAGAATGGAAAGAATGGTGAGAATGTGAGATCCAATTGTGTGTCCCTCAACCTCCATGAGTCCCCCCCCCAAACAACAATAATTCCCACTTAAAACTGCATGTGCCTGAGCTGACACCTGTCACTCATGAAGCACGTTCCTTTCGATTTGGATGTCATTCCCTCTTCCCAAAGGAACTCAGGATATAATCATATCCTTCTATCAACATTTAGAATAATAATAAATTATTCTTAGACTTAATATCTTAAGATTAGTCCCAACTTCAAGCCTCTCAGCCCCCTCTTCCTTACCCAACCTAGTGGATCTTAGTCCCCCATACTATTTCTATGTGGTCGGTCTACACACAACGATGTTTTTATATTAATAATATGAACATTTACATGTACAAAACAGGCTCATGGCCTTTAACAAATACGCTCAGCGGCCTAATAAACACTTAATCCTATTAGTTTATAATTGCTTGGTTCACCATCCTACAAAACATGTTACAATTCATAAATACAATTGTGGCTCTTCCTTGGGGATATTACAATCCCCTCCCCTTATTTTTGTGTTGTCCTCGGTGAAACTTATTTACACAACATCGTAAAGATTTTCAAAATCTTCAAAAAGATGTGGGTATTATGCCCGCATAGCATCCTCATGCTCCTATGTCACGTCCTCAGGACCATAGCAGGTCCACTGGACCTTTACCAACCCTATGGATCGATTTTAGAGTTGCTTTCTCTTATGGTCCAATATGCACATTGGATGCACTTGCAAGATGCCTTTTTTCTTCACCTAAATCACATTCCAATCAATCACATCATGAGTATCAGGTATATACTTCTTGAACAATGAAACATGAAATACATTATGAGTAGTCATGCATGTAGGCAATGCAAGCATATAAGAAAATGGTCCAATCCTTTCTAGTATTTCAAATGGTCCACAATATCTAATTACCAACTTGGAACACTTTCCCAGCTTCAGGGAACTTAGGTTGGCTTTTACTTTCAAGAAAACATGATCACCCACTTTAAACTCCCCGTGGGTTCTGTTCTTATCAGCATAACTTTTTTGCCTGTCTTGGGAAGACTTCAAATTCTACTTAATCTTCAGCATTTTCTCTTCCATTTCTTTGAGAAACTCTAGCCCAATTATTTCTCTATCAGTTGGGTTTTCCCAGCTTATTGGTGTGTTGCACTTTCTTCCGTAAAGTGCTTCAAACAGGATCATCTTCAGTGATGCTTGATACCCATTGTTGTAATAAAATTCTACTAAGTGTATATAATATTCCCATTTATATGGTTTGTCCATCACATACAGCTTTATCATGTCCTCTATCACTTGGCTCACCCTTTATGTTTTTCCATCAGACTCAGGATGATAGGCGGTGTTGAAGTTCAGGTTCATTCTGAACCCCTTGAATAACCCTCTCCAAAACTTTGAGGTAATTTCGGGTCTCTGTTAGACACAATTGTCTTGGGTATTCCATGCAATCTTTCTAATTCCCTCATATAGATATCAACAACATTAGCTTCCTTGTGAGTAGTATTCAATGGAATAAAATGGGCAGCTTTCATAAGCTTATCCACCACCACCATGATGGAATCATGTTGCTTGTTTGTTCTGGGTAATCCTGTGATGAAATCCATTGTCACCACTTCCCACTTCCACTCAGGAATGGGTAATGGTTGCAGTAATCTAGTTGGGTGTCTATGCTCATCCTTGAACCTTTGACATTCTAAGAATTTATCTATGTATTTAGCAATCTCCTTCTTCATTCCTGGCCAATAATATTGGCTCTTGACTGTTGAAATTGTTTTCTGATATCCTGGGTGTCCTACATAAGGCACATTATGCATCTCTTTTAAAATCCCGCTCCTCAATTATGGATAATTGGGTAAATAGACTATGTTTCTGTACTGAAGGATTCCATCAATTCCCAATTCATAATACTCAACCTTATGTTGCATTTTACCTTGTTGCAATTTTGTTACCAATTCCATGTACTGCAAATCTGAATTTGCAGCTTCAAAAATTCTGCCTTTAAGATTCATCTGATACATGCTAATGGTTGTAGCATGCATTTCATGCACTCTCTTGTTGAGTGCACCAGCCACTTTGTTCTCCTTTCCTTTGATGTGCTTGATATCAAAGTCATACTCACAGAGCAATTCCAACCATCTACTCTACCTAGCATTCAAAGTAGGTTGATCAAACAAATATTTCAGACCATTATGGTCTTTCTTTAGCTCAAACCTCTTTCCCATGAGGTAGTGCCTCCACTTCTTCAAAGCGTGCACTATGGTTGCTAATTCCAAATCATGAGTGTAATAGATCCTTTCATGCTCTTTCAACTTTCTTGATTCATACCATATAACAAACCCATTTTGACTGAGGACTCCACCCAGTCCTTCTTTACATGCATTTGTGCATACAATGAAGTCTTCATTCGGATTTGCGATCTTCAGAATTGGAGAACTAGTTAACAGTTTCTTCAATTGCTGGAAACTCTTTTCACATTCTTTTGTCCATTGAAATTTCTTCCCCTTCCTTTGCAAGGAAGTGATGGGGTGAGATATTCTCTAAAACCCTGCAATAAACCTTCTGTAGTAACCAGCTAGACCCATGAAGGATCTTACTTCTGTCACATTCTTAGGTCTTTTCCATCCTTTAATGGCCTCAATATTTTCAGGGTCCACTACTATCCCCCTTCTTTAGATATGATATGTCCCAAATAGTGAATTTTGTTTTGATAAAATGAGCACTTGCTCAATTTGGAATACAGCTGATGTTCTCTTAGCACTTGCAGCACCATCCTCAAATGATTCTCATGCTCTTCTTCCAAATTGGAATATACAAGGATGTCATCCAGAAAAACAATTACAAGCTTGTCTAAATATTCTCGGAAAACACCATTCATTAATCACATGAAAACAATCGGTGCATTTGACAACCCAAATGGCACCACTGTGAACTCATAATGACCATACCTTGTCCTGAAGTCGGTCTTCCTGATATCTTCCTCTTTGATCCTTACATGATGATATCCTGACCTAAGATCTATCTTTGAAAATATTTTTTCATCATTCAATTGATCAAAGAGATCATCAATCCTAGGCCGAGGATACTTGTTCTTTATAGTTACTTTATTCAACTGTCTGAAGTCGATGCACAATCTCAATGTCCCATATTTATTTTTCATGAACAATACTGGGGCACCCCAAGGTGACACACTTGGGCGTATATACCCCTTCTTCATAAATTCTTCAAGCTGCATTTGCAACTCCTTCAATTTGGGTGTACTCATTCTGTAAGGAGTCTTTGACACTGGAGCTGCTCGAGGCATTAAATTTATAGAGAAATCAATATCTCTCTTTGGAGGTAGTCTTGGTACCTCCTCAAACACATCCCCAAAATCCTTTAATACTGCATTATATTCAATATTCTGTTAGAAAAACAGGACCGTGGAGCAATAAAATAAAACAAATGCGGAAACAAAACATAGAAGATACACAATACAAGAGAGACAGATTTATGTGGTTCACCCAGTGTGGGCTACGTCCACCATAGAAATTTACAGGTCGTTCCTTTATTATTATCCAGCAAATGAAGGGATACAACCTACAGCAAAACCCACTATAACTTTTTCTTCTTTCTCTCACAATCTCCTCTCTCAGAATACAATATTCGCCATCAACCATAGCTGCAATACATTTCCCTCACAAAATAGGGCTGCCTTCTAGGGAAAAAAACCCTAACATAATCTCTATTGTTAGATCTGCGACCTTATAATGAGCGGTCCAGATTTACAATGAAATTACAATATACAGTTACAAGGCAATTTTTCCTTCGGGGGCTTCGCCCCCAAACCCCCGCTGGGGGCCCGCTTGCCCCCAGACCCCCCAGCTGGGGGGGTAGCCCCCCCGACCCCACAGAGGGGGTACCCCCCCTCTGCACTCCCCCGCGTGGAAGAGTGTACA
>JASDQU010345793.1:0-12421 GCA_032191745.1 Picea mariana
AAACCCTTTGTGGTTGTAGAGCAAAGGTTCTTGGTAACTTAGAGATAATGGTTTTTATGTGTTTGGGACAATGGGGTCTTTAATGATTCAATGAAATAAACACTCATCACACATCTAAAGAAGCAGTGGTTTCAGGGAACAATAACGAGATCAAATAATTTGAAAGGGGAATGAAGAACACTATTCTTGATGGCCGAATACAAATGAATGCAAGGTTGAATACAAGATAGAGAGGAATCCTTTAATTTCAAGATTATGAGTTCAATAAAGAGATAACAGTCTTTATGAACTAAAATAAACTGAAACAAAGTACAGGAAATGAAAGATGAACAATTCTGATATTGTAAACGAAAGGAAACTGAACTTTATTTCTGCAAAAAGAGTCTATACAGTGGCATAAAATATCTCCCAGTTTGAACCCTTATCTCATATCAAAAATAGGCCTTTATAGGCTCTTACAATCTGTTTTACAGATCCTAAAAACATGGATCTGTATTTAATAAAAGCAATTCAAATATGACTAAAAAACTTTGAAGATAAAGACTTTAACAACTAAACTATCATTCAGTTTGTTTCCAATCTCAAAAATTCGCCATCTATATCCTTCAGCTCTTGGGATCTGCGAGTAATGAAACATGGCAGGGCACCTGTCCTGACAGTTGGATTTCTCCAACGTTCATGGTCAATTTTTGAGGAAGTTGTTTTGCATGTGTTCCCAAAATTCTCTCAAACCTTTGATGCTAAGTCCTATGCATGCGATCTGATAGTCCCTTGATAGCCTGTAACCTCTTCATAAACTGCAAAAATTGACATGTTCTGTCCTTGGTTCTCAAAAATGCTTTTCCAGCTTTCAACAGCTAACGGGCTTTATAATTCACTAGTTATCTAGTTAAAGCATTGCCTTTCACCAGCTAATGGGTCATAAAATATCGCTTTGCGCTATTGAAAGCTCTGGCTGCACCCAAAACGAGTTTTCACCTTCAAAATTTTGATTCTATCAAAACTTAGTGTGTCTCAGATTTCTCACCTTGCATATTAACAACGAATTGAGCAAGCACCTTCAAGTTTGGATGGGATTTTTGCCTTTGTTTTTGTTTCAATCTTCTTATCTGCCTTTTAAGTCGTTTGGCAAGCCACCATAGGCTATTGTAATCTTTGGTGAGTTTTTCCTTTCTTTTCTTCTCTTTAACACTTTCCCGAGCCAATCTCTCAAATGCAGCAATGGTTTTGGCGAAGTTATCAGACAACTTCTTATACCTTTCTTTGATCACCCGTTCCAAAACCTGTTGCTGAGCAATTACCTCTTTCAGATGCTTGATTTTCTGAGATTTCTTTGACTTGGATATTTTTGATGTTTCTCCCTCCTCTGTATGAGTGAAGGTCTCATAGTTTTGTGCAAACTCAGTTGACTGCTCAGGGCTCTTGGTGACAGGGCATTTATCCTGTTGCTATGATTCTGAATCTGTATAGGGCAAGTTTAATATATTGGTTCTCTTCTCTGTAAGTTGCTCTGTGGGATGTTCTGCAGTGGTTTCAAAGCTTAACCTTTTCTTTGACCTGTGGGACTTCACTCCAGAGATTCTATCTTCTGGAGGTCCTGGCAAGGTCCTCCTCTTCCTTGAACTACTTTGAGGAGTCAGCTATTTCTTTGATCCTTTCCCCTGTTCATTTACAGGCTGAGTCTGTGTTTCAAAACCCTCCCAGAATAGGAAATGCTGCCAGCTCCTTTACTGCTGTTTTAATTCCTCCAGAATGATCAATTTAATGAGGCCGAAGTGGCACAGAGTATTCTTCATGCTCAGGGGTTGAGCCCTGATTTTCTTGCAAACCTTGGTTAAACTCTTATGTAAGAAAAAAGGTAAATTGAGGAGCGTCTTGCCTGTGAAATGGTCCAGGAGCTTAAAATGATACATCATGAGTTTGTCATACCTGCCCTCTGAGGTAATGTAGAGTTGGATCCCCTTAAACAGCTCCTGCCACTCCTCTTCAAGATAGGAAACTAGAATGCCCTTCTTCCATGCGCTGTGCTTGAACTCCTCCTTTAAATAAGCCCTGAAATTCAAGTTTTTGGTGGCCGTGGTCTTGAACTAGCTCAGGCCTGTCCTTGGTAGGCTGGTCGCTGCAGCGATGGCAGCTTCATCTACTAAGATTTCCAATGACCCAACTCGAGCCTTATTCCCATCGAAAGTTTTGGTAAAATCTTCTGCTGTCGACTGGTGGCAACCATTTTGTAGCCTCTCAACGAATTCAATACACCTTGCATTTGAAAAATGTTTCTGGCTTCGAGATGTGTCTGTAAAAACGATAGGTTGTCTAGATCTTTTCTAAGTAGGGAACCACTGTGTCTCCTCTCCATTATGTAGCTTGAAAACCCCAACAATCTGGTATATCAACCCTTGCAACTGCTGGTCAAGCCGAGGTTTTGCATTGTTGAAAGCACTCGGGAGTCGGCTCTGTTTTCTAACATTTGAAATGTTAACAAACCTTTGTGAACAATGTATGAAATGGAAGCAAAAATCTGATTTGATGTTCTCAGCCCGACAGTACAACCTCTATACCGAAATTGCAGGATTCGAAATTACCATTTCCGGCGCCATGAGTGTGCAGCATGGGTCACTGAACTAGATCCACATCGAAATCCTATTTTGATGTGAAAAACTGAATATCCATCATTACCCACTTTCATCAGCGCATGATTTGGATTTGCATGACGTGGGATGATCATATCATCATTAGCTTTTAGCAACGTGGATAATACACACATGATTCCCGCTTTCTCCAGCCAACGGCCCGTGGAAAATGCCCCTTTAGCTTTTGATACTTACCGCTTTTACCAGTGCATGATCCTGTGGAAAACCCCTTTTAGCTGTTGAAAGTCTTCACTTTCATCAGTTCACGATCCTGTGGAAAACCCCTTTTAGCTGTTGAAAGTCTTCACTTTCATCAATGCACGATCCCATAAGAACTGCTCCGTAGCTGTGGAAAGTCTTCACTTTCATCAGCGCACCACCCGTGACAATGCTTCTTTGGATATTTTGAAATTCAACGCTTTCAGCAGTGCACATACCTATGAAAGATGCTCCTTAGCTATGGAAATTCGCCATTTTCAGCAGCTAACACTCATTTTTTGGACACACGTTAGCTGTTGAAAGAAAATTATGAAAATTTTGAAAAGAAGACTTTTGTGAGTCATCTTATTCCTAAAACAAAATCAAAACCTAAACCTTGCAGCTTAGAAAAACTCAAAAATAATTTGAGAAAACTACCAATAGCCATGTTATCCACCACAAAATGTGACCAGAGGGACAGGTTCAATTTGGGAGCTAACAGATGGAACCATGTTCCTTGGAGGGGAAGGCAATCTACCATTCATGGGAACTTTTATTTTTTCATTGTCCTTGGGATCAATTTTGGTCCCTTCCACCCCTTGCAGAGTGGTTTTAGGGGCTTGACTCCTAGTTTCTATAGAAAAACTTCCGAATGTAAGCGGATCATCATCGTAGGGAACAAAATATTCCATGTTAACTTGGTCATTTTGGGAAGTGGAGGCAAGCTTGTTTTTCACTGGAGGTAAAGGAGCTTTGTCGATTTTAGAAAATTCAAGGTGACATGTATACGAGTAACAATACTCAGGGTCATGGAATTCTTGGAAAAATTGGTACCAATCCACTTTAGTAGCATGTTTCCTAGGAGGAGGAGTAGGAGGAAAAGGAGGCCTTGGCCTTGTAGGAGCAGTAAACTACAATTCATTCACCTTTTTATCAAGGGAAAGTATTTGGTTGTTCATGTTAATTAAAAACTTGAGAGAGTCAAAACTTTCCCTTTCTTCAATCCTCGAAGTTTGGGCATGTGGGGGTTCATACCGAGGACCCTTGTTTCGAGGTACCTCGTTCCTAGGCCTCCTATTAAAATGAGGTTGCACTAAAGGTGAGGGAATGATACCAGATTCCTCCATGTTTCTCTCAATTTCCAGGGCGTTAGCCTTGGTCGCATCTAAAGTTTGTATTGATTTATCTTTCAATATATACTTTAAATTTGGATTCATCGCAATCATGTAGTAATGGAAAAACTTGTTCCTAGATTGTTGGGAAGCATTTGGGATCCTATTCAAAGTTGAGGTAAAGCACTAGTTAAATTTTTTAATTTTCTCCCCCTCATGGATGGAGATGGTTGTGAAATCCCTAAGTAGAGAAGCCACATCATCCTCCCCTTGGAAATGCTTCTTGAATTCTTGGACCATAGTGTCCCAATCTGGGATAGTATCATTGGGAATCAAGCGATACCATCTTACTACTTCACCCTGAAAGGTTCTCACAAAAATTCTAATGATGACATCAAGAATTGTTATGTCCATGAGTGCTAATGCATCATAAAAGTTATGTATATGTTCCTCGAAAATCAATGTACTAGTGCCACTGAAATTAGGAAGCCTGTTTAGGGAATCTGCAGGCATGTCATGAAGAGGTCAGGGCAACCTCAAAGGAGTCTCGGGTTGCCAGGGCATTGCCATCAGAACAACTGTGGGAGGAATAACACCGGTTGTTGAAACACCGAGAGGAACAACATAAGGGTTAGTAATTTTTGTTGGATTGACTAAAGCTTGCTTTAGTAGGGGGATTTGAAAAGGAGAAGAGGAAGAGGGTGACTCAGCTCGCATGATAGGTGTAATGAGTTTCTCTGGTTTTCCAAATGTATGTGTGTCACTACTTGTTTTCTTTCGTGAACTTTGACTTCTCGTATTCTTGGGGGACACTATTTCCCTAGTCTTAGGATATTTCCACCCTGCCAGTTGCAAGGGGATCAAGTAAGTACTTTAAGTACAAGAGATGTATCACACCAAGAATCCTACTCTTTTTGACACGATGTTGATTAACCCAATTATAAACAAATCTTGTTTTCGTTCTTCTCAAAGTGAAAGGTAAAGTATGACAGATTTATAACTTCTCACGTGAGTTCAAACAAGTAAAATCAAACACTAACGGGGTAAGAGAAAAGGAAAAATCGATGGTATTTATGACTCCCATATGCAACAGAATCGTAAGGGAACTGAACTATAACAAGTACCAAAGAAAATTCCAAAGGATCATTGAAAAACCATGCCACAAAATTCTGTCAACAGGTGGGAAATGGACCACAAAGAATTTGGTTCTGATGCTCAGTACAAGTTTGGGATACAAGAAAAACTAAAGAGATTTTCAAGTTTCCCAGTATGGTCACCAGAAAAGGGACGTGTTATGAGAAAATTATCTCCATTGGGACAGATCCAACCTATCCGACTGTGAAGTCAGTTACAACCTCTTTGATAGCTCAACACGAGGCAAAGACTACCTGCACCTCAGATGGTCCTTCGCCTGAGGCGACAATGAAGGGGAAAAAGGAGAGGTCAAAGACTTATGAGAAATATTTCTTAGGACCACCCACCCCGGGTGTTTTCCTCCCTTAGCTTCCTGGATGGCCAAAATGGCTTGGGGGGTGAAAAGTATGGACAATAGGATGAAAATAAGGTCAGTGGTTTTTAAGACAATAAACTAAATGAAGTGAACAACGAGATATTTTCTCCCTTAAATCCTTGGAAAATGGCCCAGAATGGGTTCCCAGGGTAAACCAGGGTCCTGGACAATAGACCAGTGGATGCCTTAAGTTAAAAAGTGAAAAATAAGGTTGAAAAGTGGGAATAAAATCTACTGCCAAGTCTTTTCAGATGTCTGTAAATTGCGAACAACAAGTTTTTGAAATCTTTTAAGGCAGGGAAACAAGACCAAAATGGCTTAGCACCCCCCGGGGTGGCCCAGGAAGTGATCCTAGAAGATTGTCTAATAAAAAAGGGGGTTGTAAATGAAAATGGACAACCTTTATATAAGTTGTTACAACTATGTTTGGGAGAATATTTACTGCTGCGATTTCTGTTCGTGGATGAAGGGTGGACTGAAAAAATGTTTGACTTTCAAATGTATTTTAATGGTGAATGTTTAGTTATTAACACATGCCTTGGCCACCGCACTATTTTGAAGGTTATCCCGATCAGGAAAACACATCCCAGAACTGTGCCAACCAGTATAATAAGATTATTCTTAGCATACCACAGTGGTTAGGTTGAAGAGTGCCCCATGTAGTTTAGAGAAGCAGGTATTAGCTGCTTCCAGTCACTCATGATTTCGATCTCTTAAAGAGGCTTGGATGGAAGAAGGATACCTACGAAAAGGAAGAGTCCCAAGACCCCCCTAAGGGGAGTTTTAGATGAGCTTACCCAAGAAGTGTAGTATCCCAACCAATATGAGCTATTCAACTCCTTGACCGTGTGGTACTAAGGAAAGACCACTCGATTTATATTAACTAGAAAACTTCCGAGGGTCTCATGATGAAGAATCCCTAGCTTTGACACTTAGTATTTTATGAAATTTAAGTTTCTTGAAATAAAGGACCAGGCCATCCACGTGGCGAGGTCATGTCTTACTTTCACAAGCGTGCCTCCTGGTCGATGAATTGAAATCTATCTAAAACTTTATACAAAAACAAGTAAAATAAGTATGTGACATAATGTCGTGGATAAATAATATGTGTACACATATAGCTAAATAGTATAGTTTTTGTTTTGAGTGTTTAAGGGGTGGACCCCTACTTTGTTTTCAAGTGTTTTACGGTTTTCTGAGTGTTTTTAGCTTGCTGATTTTTGCATGACCCCTTTAGGGGTGACCACATGTAGATTAGTGTATGATAAATATACGATGAAAAATGACAAAATTAAATTATTACAAGTAAAAAATTATACCATTCAACTCAAAGGAATGGGTTGAGGCTCTTTGCGAGCGACAAGGCCACCATATGCATGAAAGCCCCAACTGATTCCTTGTATGGGGATTGGAATTTTACTTATTGGAATTCAAAATAATGATGATTATTTATGATGGTACAGATCAGATTTTATAAAAAAAATTTTATAAACAAACTACTCAAACTATCTACACAAGCAAATCATATCGACATGGGTACATGTGCCAAAATTTTTAGAATGAGTGCAAGTGAACTAAGGTGAATATGAGAGTGACTGGGTGGATTTACCGATCATATTTGATGTTTTTTATTCGCTCTCTTGCTGACCCCTTTTCCTCAAACAGGTCTTCAGATGGTCCCCAACCGCTTAGGAGAAGCAGAGTAGGTGACTAGATTCTATCCTTGCAGGCAAACAATGAAATTTTAGTTATTTTATATGAAAAAACTGAAGTAAATGAAGCAAAATGGGGGGATTGACCAAAATGGTCAATTTTCCTGTTTGGGACAACAAGGTTAATAACATGAAAACAAAACAGAAATGTACATGAACAAGATAATGAAGCAAACAAATATTAAAAAAAAACTATGAGGATTATTTAAGGGCTATCCTAAGGGGCCCTAGGACTCTCAACCACTAACTAAGCCGAAAACAACGGAATACTTCAGAAAATATTCACTAAAACACATTAAACAAGTTACACAAATCTGTTAGAAAGTGAAAGCAAGTAAGTTAAACTCAAGGAAGCAACAACAAACACCTAGCTAACCAACCCCTCCTGGAGATAGCTAACATAACAAGTATTTACTTCTAACCCTCAACCCTTAACCAACAAGTGACATGTCCAACAACTAAAATTTAACAACTATCACACACACAAAGAGCTTTGGAAAATTTCAACAGAGCTTTGTTACTATATTCATCCTCCCCCCTTTACAATGACATCCCTTTTATTTATAAAGAAGAGGTGAAGTCTTAGGGTTAGGTCACAAGACACTTGTCACTTTTGGAAAAGTGAGAAGTGGACCAACCCTAAAGTGTTTTTGTCTTTTTACCAAAAAGTAAACTTATCCTAAAAAGGAAATCTTATCCAAAAGAGATCAAATCAAATCTTATTTCACCTCTTAATTACAGTGTATACATGCTAAAAGTAAATTATGCGAGACTACCTATTACAAAAAATCATTTTTCATAAAATGACAAAATTAATATGCCACATCATCATTTGCCTTGGGATTTTTGTCATCCCAAAGACTCTTTGATTTCTGCCATGTTTTGCAGCTACAGATGAGGTGAAATAGGATGGTTCTCAGCCATCCATGGCTGTCGAATTCACTGGGATGAAGCCCTAAGGTGTGGGGAAATTGCAAAGCTTCTTAGGAGGGCAAGGGGCCTTTGGGATTTGGTCATTGTATGTAAGGAAATGCCCACTTTTCAGGAAATGTTCAAACATGATTATACCCCCTCTTTGATGCCTATAACTTCCCCTTTGAGCTGACCAAAGCATGGCTTTGATTTGGGCCTTTTCCGACAAAGGGACCCCCTAGGCCTGAACCTTGAGAGGATTTTCCCCTATACCAAACAACCAAAAAACTGATTTTTCTTGTTCCCGTGTTGTATCTCTATTCACTACCTTTTGTCTGTGTTTCTTTTGGTGCAAATATGACTCTAGATGAGAAAGATATGGCCTCGGAAAGGTGCACGGGAAGGAGCTGGTCAGGAGACTAATCAAGGAAAAATTTGAAATTGGGACAAAATTATGGGCTGGAAACTAGAATTGATAGGATTCTATAGGCCTTCATACCTATATCTAAAATGGGTTTTCCTCGTTCGACCCAATTTGGCCTCGGAGGCCCCCAATTAGGCCTCCTTCTGGCGCATGCATTTTGGGCCAATAACGAGTCCTTGTCGCTTTGGGAAGTGCCAATGACATTTTGAGATGAATTTGAGGAGGTGAATGCCATGGATGCATTCTTGACTTCGCCCCAGTCGTTTTGACTATTTACGAGCAAAATTCCACCTCTTTATGGTGAAGTTATGCAATTAAAAAGTCTAGTAACCCTTATGGGGGGAAATTAAAATTAAAATTATATAGTTCAAATATATGACCAAAATTTATTTAAATTTTTAGTTTTATTAAAGAACATTTAACAATAATTTTATTTTTAGTGTATATATATATATATATATAATAAAATAAAACAAAAATTTAAAACTAATAATAAAAATTTAAAATTAAAATAAATAAATAAATAAATAACATATAAGAAACTATAGAATAAAAATTAAAATTAAAATTAAATTAAAAATCTAAAACCTCTCCCCACGACGGTGGTTTGAGCATGCAGTGGAGGAGAGGGGGTGGTTGTGCGTGCAGAGGAGGGAGACTGGGAGGAGTGTGGGAGGAGGGAGGTGTTATGGGACTTATCGATAAATGCTGCCATAAACAGATCTCCCTAGATCCACCTAGATCTAGAACAAAACAAAACAGAAAATGATGCTTTCCCTAAGCTCTAATCATTGAGTTTATTATCTAACAAGAGATGTGAAAGATACCATTTAAATATCGTTTCCTCTTGTCTTTGTCATCCTAGATCTACTCCAGTGCTCCTGTGATGTTGAACTTGCAAGGGAACAGAAGCCAACCAAAGTGAAATAAATATAATATACTCAACGATAACTTATGTATGTGATCAAGGAATCATACAATAAAACAAAGAAAGTTTTATAGGAAAGAAACATATCACTATATCATATTAAAATGAAAGTGAAGATTACAACCAAAGCCTTGATGTTGCAAGGTCCCCTTCCGATGACCCTTTTCTCCAACACACACACTTGCTCCAATCCTTGAATGAAGAAGATACACAATGACTTGACAAACTAAAATGAAGCTCTAGAGTATGAACTGAAGTAGAATTGCTCATCCAATTCTTAACCTATTCAATAATAATCTTTCTTGAATCAACCTTCATTAACCTTCAAATCAACCTTAGCCTTTTTCATGAGAAATCTCTCTTTATATAGGGGAAAGAGAGATGGTTGAAGAGATTAGGATGATCCCACCAAATCATAGAAGCGAGTAAGATCCCAACCATACAGATGCCATGTCATCTTCTAGAAGATCCCCTTATAGAACTTTCGTGAAGTTCGACCTTTTTCTAGCTTCTTGACATCATCTCACCCTAGCTGTAGAGCAGCCTGCGGAGACCTCGCAAACCAACTTTAGGGTAGAGGGCGACGACCAGGCATCATCGCACCCTGCTTATGGTGCAGCCTGCGAAGACCCTCCTTAATAAAGTTTTTGATAAGAGAAAGTCAATCACATTTATCATGAAGATAGGCTCTTTTGGGAAGATGAACACATGTTTGTCAATGGATCATCAAGATGACCAAAATAATGTGTAATAGGAGGGTTGTGTGCGGAGCAAGAGGAGGAGAAGAAGGGGGAGCGGAGGCATGTAGAGAGGTGAGGTGGAGGGTCACCGCGTAGGGAGGCCGTGTGGATTTGGAGAATGGGTGAAGGGGAGAGTGGTGGATGCACGCAGAGGAGGTGTGGGAGGTCCATTTACACAGAGGAGAGGAGTTGGGACAGAGCGCGCGATGGTGGATTGGGATTAGGTGGNTGGGTTGTTTGTGATGGTTGGAGTAAGGGAGGAGCAATGCACAAGTGGTAGGTGGGAGTGGAGGAGTAGGTGGAGCACAGGGAGAAATGGATGAGGGAGTCCATGGGGCTTTAGGTCATGCACATAGGTGGAGAATCTTGCTTGGTGATGGTGGCACCTTGGTGGTGGATGGGTGGCTGACCACCACCAATTTTTTTTTTTTTGTGGTTTTTTTCCAATAGTTTTGGGAGTGGGAGGTCTTGGGTTCAAACCCCCTCCCCTCCTTTTTTATTTTTCAGCAGTTTCTAGGCATTTTTCAGCAGAGGAAAGGCACCATATTTCCATATGATATCCAATCGAGGAAAATGAAGTATCATTGGAAAGGTATTGATGAGTACTTCGATGAAATAACCATAGATTTGTGCATTGGGGCCATTAATGACCGTTTTATATGTCATGGAACCCCACTGCATGAGCTAGTTGCCCCCCTTTGCTTGGAATAATTGACAAACTTGTGACAACTCTAACTAGGCCATCCAAAGTCAGAATGAGGAAAATGAGGAGCTGTTGGAAAGGTATTTGAGTCCATTATAGCATGGAATTGTTGAATGTTGATTTAAAAATCTCTAACAACAAGGTCTTAACCCTGAACAACTGTAACCAATATGGTGTCCAAAAGTGTTCATGAACTTGCGAAGGCTCGTTCCGAGGGTCGAAACTAAGCACGTGATATACCGTTGGAAAGGTATCGCACTACCCTACATCATTCCTAGGTTTTTTTGTCCTTTTTAAAACAAAAACATGAACATAATCAGACCAAGAAGTCACAACTATTGGTTTTGTCCATTCGAGTGACGCTAACTTTGCGTCCTTCGTGTTAGCACTCTGTAATTTTCCCAAGGATGTGATGGCAGTCACAGAGGCAACATCAAAACCACTTAGAGTCTTGGATCTATCCCTCTAAGACTCATAGAGGGATCTCTTTTTCTGATATAACTTTGTTTGAATAGATATTAGGCTAGCTACACAGAACATAGGATTTGCTTTTAGGAATTGGGTATGGGCAGAGAAAAGAAACCATGGGCTATGGAGTCACTGCAACGAATGATCAAAAATCCATGTCAATAGGATAATATTAGTAGGGAAAGGTAGAAAAATCACTGGATCCTTTAATTTAAATGAAATGGGTGAGATGAAATGGGCCAAGAAATCCAATTAAACACAGAGCAACTAAGAATTCTAAGTTTAATCTTCAATGGAAAAGATAAAAAACTATACCAAGCCAGAGACAGAGGGTGCATTAAAACCAATTATGTTCTTAATCTTCTTGGAATAATTCATAGGAATACATTAATTATGATTAACAGAGAAACAAATTAATATAGAGAGATGCACGTCACCAGTCAAAATAGTCACAAGAATTCTGCAGCATAGCACTGTCTCATTCAATTGATGAAAAAACACAGAAAGCTCAGCAAGCTGTTTTACAAAAAATTTAAATCATGGTCCTCGACTGATCAACCTTTTTACATTAAAAATCATCTCTATAAATAGGATAGGTCTCCCCATCAAATTGTGTGAGTCGGTTTTAACCTCCTCGGCAAAAAATATCCATGAATCCCACAAAATCTGGAACTGTCTGCCATGAAAGACGGACCGGTTTTCTGCGAAAAAAGGGGTCCAAACAGACGTTTGTTTCTCTTCAACGATGACACCTGGGAAAAAAATGAAGGATTTTATTGTATATGGGAATGTGCTGGAAAAAAACCTCTTTCGGTTTCACCAAATTCACCTCCAGCTGGTCGTAACAGCTCCCGCAAAATCAGGACTATAACAGAAAAGTGAAAATATGGAAAAAAGGGCCTCGAAGATGGCTCTGATTCTCCCTACTCGTGGCATCTGTGAAAAACTGAGAGAGGTTTTTGTTATTCATCCCGTTATGGAGAAAAACCTCTCTCGGTTTTGTTATCCCCGATATCTAGGGATAACTAGGAGATCATGTCTCGAGGCCCACATGGTCCTAGACATGGAGTACCGAGAGCAGGAG
>JASDQU010345796.1:0-10711 GCA_032191745.1 Picea mariana
AAGTCAAAAGAATAAAATGCTACAAGTATGATAAGGGAAAATCATGTTATGAGAACTCCCTCTCGACATTCAAATCATAAGAGTAGATATATTAACCAGTTAGAATATCAATATTATCCAAAACGAGAACCTTATAAACAACCAATTTCGTAGAAGATCGAATTAGGGTGGGTAGACTCTTTCACAACTCGACAGTTCTGTTCAACTCTTTGTCACTCATATCGTTTGGTATCATCAATTTTAACAACACCAAAAACATAGAGTCATGAGAAGACATTGCAAGCCAGAACGAAGAAGTAAGCCTCTCCATAAACATGCTTTGAGGACAAAGCATTTCTAAGGGGAAGACAATGTAACAAACATAAATATATATAGTATGTAAATATAAATAACTAATAAGTAATAATTAATTATGAAGAGACATGACATATGAAAGGTCATGTCTCTTATGAAAGGGCACCCCTGTGCGGGATATATATACAAGCCCCCATTCCTCATTTGTAATAATCATATCTTATTCATTCTTATACATTTATTATTAAATATATTTACTATCCTTAATGGATTATTGTGTACTGTCCTATTTATATTGGATGTTTACATAGTGAACCAGGTTGGTTCACCACAGCATGGGTCAAATTTTGTAATTTAGTGGTCTAGGACTTTATCATTAGGGAAGTCCTTTCATTGAGTGTTTTTTCCCTTGGGTAATTAATTTTGCTTTTACAACGATTTTAATTACTTGAGTTTTTTACTCAAATTTCCTCCAAAGTGGTGAAAGGCGTTCTAATGATCGATCCCAATAGGTAACTAAGGGCTGAAAGTGTTGTATATGACCATGCTAGACATCTCCTAGAGTCTTGCGGAATTCCGTTAAGTTTTGATAGGATTTTTTAATAATTAAAGTTTCCTTAAACTGAGAATTTTTAATTATTTTTGATGTAAAATGTAAAAATTTGGTCCTTGGGGATTTTGTATAGGGGTATGAGTGCTCAAATCAAATGATTTATGACCCCCTACACTCTTGGACCATGTTTCAGCTCAATTGGACAAGTTTTGCTAGGTCAATGTCCATGAGGAGTCCAAGTCAGTCAAAAATCAACAAATAATCGACTAAAGTAAAATTGCCAAATTTTGTAAAAGAGTCTTAAGTCATGAGAAAAGGGAGAAAAGTTGTTTCCTAAGTCATTTCTATGTAGTAGGGGGTCGAATAAATCAAATTCCCCCTTTCCCACCCCTCATAACAATGTGCTAGCAAATAAAAGTTCAATAATGCGACATTATGATTTCACAAATTCTCAACAACCAAAATGGGAGGAGGGACTAGCTTTTTATAGACTCTCTTTGCAACAACTAGTTTCCCTCTCCCCAAAAAATAAATATTTGTTTGACTTGTCATCCATAATGGTCGGAGACTAAGTCATTTTCAATGAAAAACAATTTTTTACAACAAATTATTCCCACAAAGGTTTTTGTTTTGACCAATGGAGGCAACATTCACTTTGATTAGGCATGCAACTTGCTTGAGCAAAGGTTCGATTTAGCTTGTTCACAAGGCCGATTTAACTTGCTTGCCCACTTCAACACTCTTTCCTTTAATTCCCACGACTGTCTAAACCCAACAGTGGTTTTTTAACACTACATTCATGTTTACCAATTGGCTTACTTAATTCAACAACTACCTAGCTGAGAATGTCAATTTAATTAATGAGGATAGATTTACTTTTAGTTAGGGGAGTCGATTCATTTATTTGGCTCAATAGTTGGCTTGAATGAGGGCCAAATTAATTGATTGGTGCATCAATTCCAACGTTCCACTTTGTTGTGACCCACGTCTCTCTTCTTAACGGCTTCACATATTATCTCTGTGTTGGCTTGAGGACCTACGTTAACCTTAACGTTCACCTTTGACAAAGTCTTCCCCCTATGTGGTTGGCGACTTAATTTATTTGGGCCAATTTGCTTAATTGAGGGAGTGATCTCTTGGAGGAGGCTCGATCCAACTCATCTCCATTTACCCATGATTACTAGGAGTGGAGCGACTGCTTGGAGGAGCATTGACCTGCCCAAACATTCCATGCCTTGACCACAACGGTTAATTTAAATGAGGGTTGGATTTAATTGATTGGGATGATTTAGTGTATTTGAGTGAGTCCAATGGCTTCACTTCATGATACGTGGTAGTGGAATGGCGAGTTGCTGTGTGTTATGTCCTCTTCATGGTTTATCATGTCATTGCTTGAGATTAAAAACTGGAGAGTGATGGCAGAATTGAGTAGGCAGCGACCCCCACCTTTAAATGTGTATCATCCAAAGTCAGGTGCGCCCCCCTTTCATGTATCGAACCCTTCACTTTATATGTGGTCATAAGATGGCGACCCATTGGATGAATATTTTAATGCTTTGACATCACCTTGGGAATTTTAGAGTGCGCCCTCCTTGATTTTGCCCTTTTCACCATTACTTAAGATAAAGGGGGGTGACCCCTCTACTTATGATGATATTTTCTTTTTCTTGATCACTTGGGATATTATATAATATACCCTTTTTAAAATTTCCCCCCTTCCTCTTATAATGTTTCTCCTCTCGTCCCTTTTTGTCATGGTTAGAGTATAAAGGGTTGCCCCCTTCTTTTGAGTGGCCTTGTTTTAGTATGGTTAAAGGAGGTGACCCCTTTATAAAAATGAATTCACTTTGCCCTCCTTCATGACCTAACCCATAAGTTGCATTAACCACTGTGTTAGCCACATGTGCATGGAACTATGAGACAAAGGGCCAACATCCATCAACTAAAGATATGCGATCCAGAAGAGAACCCCCGTATGAATAATGCCTCGGGATACATATGTTGCCTTGGGAAACGTGAGGTGTTGCGAATTGTGAGACTACCATGTTGAGAACTGTAAAGTGATAATTGCACCAAGGCGAAGAGATGCATCCAGACTCTAAACAAATGGCCATGTGGGAAATGACATAGGTGTGCAATACCATGGGCGGACTAGCCCTATAAAGTGTGATCACCCTTACAATACAAATCAATGGCTCCATAAAACCATGTGTCCTAATAAATCCACCTCAAGACCTCCAATCCTATCTAGGATGAAAGGCGATGAGAATGGGTACTAGAAGGACTAAGCATGGCCAACCTTCAAGGTCTAGAAGTCCATAATACAATATTGTCCACATGGCCTACAAGGCTTTAACTTGCATCTTCCTGGGATTACAATGGTCTAGCCAAGTGAAAAATCATAGAGTACCTCTTCAAGAGGTAACAATTCCCTTCTAGGTTGCAAGGGAGGATCAATCCATGGAGGAGCCTTTTCCAGTACTAAACAAGGTGAACTCAAAGGTTGGCCAAGCAAAAGGAAAGAACCACTAGACGTCCTACCTTAATGCACGAACAAAGAAATTCAATGATCAAAGGAGAAGGTGAGAGAACTTACCTTGAGAACCCTTCCAAGTGGAGCATTGTGCACTTCTTTGTCCTTGTAGTAGCCTTTTTCTTCCAAGCAACCTCTAAGAGTGTTTATCTAACCCTTGAAAAATAACTAGAAAATCACAAGAAGAGAAGTCGATACTCAATAAACTCAATATCCAAGCTTCTCATTAATCTCCAACGATTTGAGATGGAGGAGGAGTCTTCTTTTATAGGTGAAATTTTTTCTCAAATACACTACAAAACCATGTGCTAGCTCAAAACCATTAGCCCGATAAAACCATGTGCTAGCTCAAAACCATTAGCCCGATAAAACCATGGGAAATACAAATAATAATAA
The DNA here is from genome assembly GCA_032191745.1 of Picea mariana. Taxonomy (NCBI): domain Eukaryota; kingdom Viridiplantae; phylum Streptophyta; class Pinopsida; order Pinales; family Pinaceae; genus Picea; species Picea mariana. Next base: position 3,777 of record JASDQU010345796.1, read on the forward strand.
AATGCAATCCCATAATATAGACGTCCCTCTAGAAAAGGTCAAAGTACAACGTAGAAGTCACATGCGTGGACAATAGAGGCTAAGAGAGGTGTGCCCCTCAAAAGGTGGTGTCCATGTCCAAGGAATGGTCGATAGTCAAGTCAAATAGTCCAACATCCACCTGGCAATCCTCAATCAAAGAAATCATCCACATGCAAGATACTCTCCTCAAAACCCTCGCACGTGTGAGTTGTCCAAGCAAAGAGGTGGTCTCTAGAGGCATGTGTGGGCTCAATAAAGCAAGCACTCCTCATGTAATGGTCCAATAAAGATGCCACATCATCAAGGGGTTCAAGTCGCCATGCACAATCATCCTTGTAATGTACAGTCACTCTCTCCAATTCATTAAATACCCCCACGTGTGGCACACAGTGAGTAAATAATGCATGAACATGCAAGCAATGTCCATTTGATCAAGGAGGATGCAAATAAATGGTTCATGTGACATGTGTGATGACATGGCATCCCTGTCATGGCCTGATGCATTGTCATGGATCCCAATGCAGCGACACATCTCGATGTGGTACACAGATCCCAACGAAAATGTCATGGATCCCAATGTCTGTACGTATGGCCATATAGGAGTACATGGATCCCAATGCAACATAATGGATCCCAAGGCAGTGTCATGGATCATGAGGCATGGTACATGTATCCCAATGCAAAATACCCACTTGAAGTGATGGGTCTAGCCTCTTAGCAATCCATTAATTAGTACCACGTGGTGACATATCTTAGCAAACCATAATAAAGGGGGTTAGTTGTTATACTTGCCTAAGTCTTACCAAGGGGAACGATATTAACCCTTATACATGCATCAAATCTTAGGACAACACATATTTCCTAAGTACCGAGGTGAAAGATAGGCGATAATGATGAAAGGGAAGGGAGAGTGGGTTCATGTGATGACCCTCAAATTCTTAGACATGCATAGGTCTTATTATTCATTTATTTATTCATCTAGCTTCATTTGGATATGATTTTTTTCTTATAATATCCTTCTAGAGGGAGCTTAGCATTGAGTTACAATACTCGACACTGTTTATTACGATCCCTTTAAGCCTTTTTCTTTAAATGTTCGTTTTATTGAACAAGTCCCTTTTATTTAGATATTCATAGACAAACTAGGGACTAGGGGCATTGGCCTCATGGCGAGGGGCATTGCTCAATCTTTATATTTAGCTTTTAACTTTAGCTCTTCACCTCTTAGCCTTAGTGGCTTTATTGATTCAGGCTTTAATTTTGACCTTTCCTTTTGACCTTTGAGGAATCATGCATGACTAGGATGAGATTTTTTATGTGGATGGAATGAATGATACTGGGGAGGTGGAAAGTGGTTAGTATGGTTGGGATATGGATAACACTATCTAGTCTAGACACCCAGTGGTACAAGTTAATCCAAGAAATGACACACTAATATTAGAAAACATATTCCCCAAGGTACTAAGAGGCACGTACTAAAACCATGTAATGTTATGAAATGCTAATAGACAATTGTTAGGTGTTTACCACTTTATGACGAGCTAAGAAGTTATATTATCATATCCAACTAGGTATTGTTACATGGAATGCCAAATGAAGTAGACTGGAACCATACCATACCATACCGCATACCACAATGCATTTATCATTTGAGGAGCAGGGTTGAAACTTGAAAGTGATCTACACCACATCTGAGCTAGCACGATCATGAAACTGGTGGAGATCAAGAGGAAGCATGTGTGGATCTGGCGAAGATGAGCATGAAACCTCATGCAACTAGCAACATGACACCCTTGCTAGGGTATCCAAAAAGTTGTCACCCCCGAGGGGGTAACAATATGGTTTGCCAATAAAAAATGACAAGGCAAATTAGCTTTCTTGGACTTTGACCAAAATAGCAAGCTTACCAATTCTCTCTAGGAATTCGACCTAGGAATTAGGTTTAACACTTATGAGGATGCAAAATTGTATCTTTGGAAAGTCAGACTCAAAAATAGATGCAAGACAACCTACCTAGGTGAGATAGGTTTTTTGCCCAAAAGACGATTAGAACCTCATGCACATTGGAAACCCTCTAACTGCACTGCCACGTGTCACTCTGGGAGACAATCACTTTCACATTACTGCTCTTGACTCATCACTCTTCACCCACTGGAGCCTTGAACCTCTTCACCACTGCACACTTGGAACCATGACATTCAACTTGTACATGCCACAATATCAATTGCTAATTATAGACATGTCCAAAAAGTAGACTTACTTTGGAAAAAACAAAAAGCAAAAAGCGAAAAAGCAAAAGGAAGGAAATATTGAAAATGATGGTCACATCCATGAGAATGTTGCCAAATACAGCAAGTCCCAATTTGGACACAGTTGAAAATAACATCTCACATGTAGACTAAAGTAGTCTCATTGGGATCACATTTTTACAAGGAACCCAAATATGTGCTCAGAATCGACATGCAAGCTTTGGATCTCTGGCTCCTGGAAAAAAACAAGCTGCTAAAAATAACAGTTTCTTGTAATCTGGTGAAATTGACTTTGAAACATGTTCTAATCATTGTGAATGTCTAGATGCATCTGTAATGCAACTAGCTTGATGGAATCTCGTTGGATCTTAACCTTGCAGTGGCTCAAGCAATTTGGGCTTAACAAGCCTTAAGAGGTGTTAGATAAGATAATAAGATAATTTTATTAATGTCCAACGAATGACCACAAAAGTAGGTCATTGGGACTAAAAAATACAACAAGTGTGGGAGTGCAAAAGCATCTCATAGATAATGTTGAGAATAACAAAAAGAAAGAAACCCTCGGTCTAATTACAACTAAGGAAAAATTGTATATAATAGTAACATATGTGCGGTAATACAAAGTGGGAGTGCCTATGGTAGGAGTTGGACAACTCAATACTAGCTGAGAGAGAAAAATTCTGAAGCTAGTGAGGTCAATGTCTCTTGGATATAATGACCGATGGTGAGGGGGCAACAGGGGTCGCGTTGGCTCATTGTCGGAGTCCTCAAATACCTTAGGGGGCTCCAACTGTATGATCCTTGGGGGGATGTAGGAGCGAGGAAGCTCAGTTCTCCTACCATCTGAGGTTGAAGGAAAGAAGCTATGAATAGATCTCTGATTGCTCTGCTGGGGCTGGGGGGCGGTCCGATGAGCGAGAGGTGCCCTGCTATGGACTCGTCTGGAGCTGAAACATCTGTCGCGATGAGGCTGCGTGGTCGGGTGTATGGTCCTGCAACTTCAAACCGGTCTCAAATATATCGATCGATCTCCAGGGGGGGAGAATGGGCTCACCGAGGTCTCACCACTCTATGGTCTCAAGTACTCTCGAACTCAAATTGTCGTTTGTTGCTCCGATCTGGTGTGAGGGCATGGAAGTATGAAGTGATCCTCCTGGTTTGTCCCGGGTGGGGAGCGATGTGTAAGAGTTGGGATCTATGACTAACAATCTCCCCGATGAAAAGAGTTAGGCACCTCTGATCCCGATATCGGAAGAAAGTAGAGAGGGAGTCCCCTGAGCCCCTCTAGAGGCAATAGTAACGTCCTTAGATCTCATAGTAAATGGGGCACCAAAAAATGAGGTTTTTCTCTGTCTTTGGCTCTCGTAGGTGACACATCTAGCAGATCCTATCAGAACGTCGGATATGGTGATTTGTCTCTACTCGGAGTCAATGAGAACCAACCCGGAGCTGTCCCAAAGGGATCCTGAGTGAGTGCATTCAATGTTTGTACATGTATGGGGGGGTGGATAATGATACCATCCTACAACTCCATGAAGTGTTCTAAGTAGAATGACCTCTTCGAGCCCAAGTTCGTCGAGGGTGAGGTCCAGGTGACCTGGATATATAATCTGTATATGTCCTCTCTGATATCTCGGTTCACAATCTGTCTAGTTGGCAAGAGATGGGTTGGGGCATCTAAGGAGTATCTGAAAGGGGGAATGTGCTCTGGGGAGATGGTCATCGACTGGAGAAGTCAGGACGCCTTTGAAAACCATCCTTGTGTGCGGCCTGTGGAGTGATCTGCGTTGAGGACCTCTAAGGAGCAAAGTGCAAGGTAGGGATACCGTTCCTTCTTGGAATCAGAGTTCTTGAAAGATCTGACTCTGTGGAGGAAGGAGATCAAGCGAAAGATAACCTCGAGGCAAAATGGTTGGACACCGAACTTTGCCTATATAATGGACTGTGGGACTGTGCGTTTGCATCTGATGATGCACTGGAGAAGCAAGGTCTGGATTCTCTCCAACCAAGCCCAATCTGTCTGTATCAAACTCGGTCCCCAGATCTCTGAGCCATAGAGTACTGTGGGTCTGATAATCGCCTCCATGAGGTAGAGTTTGGGTGAGATGTCCTGAAACTGGCCTGGAAAGACTGTCTCTCAATGAGGGCTAGGGACCAATATCCTTTGTTAGAGAATAGGGTTTCAATAATGCAATATAATAAAATCGTGATATAAGTGACTCATAAATAGTTATTAGGAATTAACTTTATTTGGTGTCATTAATAGGGTAGTTAGGTCATTCAACTCTATAATAGGGATCAATGTTATTATAAAAGAGCATTTCACATCTAATAATTATTGTGTTATTGTCATTGCACAATTTGTAGTTAAGGTAAAAGACGGATGAAAGGAGGTCAAACTAGTGTAACTGAGACTATCCCACCACTGTCACCTCAATGGGATAGCTCTTTCTGTTTAGGGAGGTAAGGCCCAGGGGAGACGTCCCTGGTGACGTGGGGTTTTGAGAAGGCAAAGGCTTATGGCCAAGTGATATTATTTCCCCCTCACAAGTCACCACCGATCAGAAAGTCCAGCTTAATAGCCAATAAAAAATAAAAGATAACGAGAAATAGTAACCAAGAAGTGTACCTGCCCGAGACAAAGCAACAAAGAAACTATACATGTGCAAGCTCACTTGCTGGTTAGTACTTTCATATAATCAATGAATTTCTGATAATAAGCAATTGAGCAATAATATTGATGAAGTAAATCAATGTTTATACAATAGCAATGATTACAATATCACTTCACAATAAATGCTAAAGAAACTTTAATGATGAATGACAATCAATGTAACAATATCAACACTTTAGAAAGAATGCCTTAACCAATCATTCAATTGCTTTAAAGGTAAAACAAATGCTGCATAGAGGTGTTTATAGCATAAAAAGTTGACGACAACAATAGGCTTAGTAAGATTAGTCTAGGCTAGGGTTAGAAGTAGTTAGAGGTTGTTCAAGAATGTTTGGAAATTGTTTGTGATCAAGGTACTCAATACAAGAGGTCTTAAATTAGTGCGCTACTAGGGCATATGGAGTCAAAAGAGGCTGCAAAGGATGAAGGACTAAATGATAATAAAAAGAGGGTTAAATGTTAAGGTGTTGCTAAGGCAAGGCCTCAACAATGAAACCCTATGGGAGAAAGGCTCACTAAGGTGTAGACACCCTAGGCCTTAGTGCTTTCTCCTCCTTCTTCAGCTTATTGGCAATATGAAATCGGCTAGCTTGAGTAATACATGAAATGGCTAAGGACAAGAGGGTTTAATGATGAAGTGTTGCTATAGCAAGGCTTCATCAACAAAATCCTAGGGAAAACGACTCACTAAGGTGTGGAAACCCTAGGCCTTAGTGCGTTTTCTCCTTCCTTAGTTCAAATACAAGATGAAAAACGGCTAGGCTAGAAGAATATGGATAGAGTGTTGCTATGGCAAGGCTCTATCTTAGTTCAACAAATCAAATAGCTCTTAATCTTAGTAGGGACATGAGACAAGGACCTTAGCATGTGCTTGTCACTTAGGGTTTGATTCAGCAAATCATAATAACAAATGCAAGTAAACAATACTATAACCATTCAATTAAAAAGTGTTGCAGAAATTCACTTACATAAACCAAGAAACCATGTAGCAAAACCCTAGTTGTAAACCTTCCACCAAGAGAAATGCCAAAAATGCCAAGAAAAGTCTTCCTTCAACAGGTGCGCCTCAAAATTCAGCCAAAACCCTAGAATAGGGCGCAAATTTCAGACCTCACTAATGTGTGAGTGAAAGATGATGAAAAAATGAGAGTGAAAACCCTCAATATATACCATACCAAAGATCTTAATTAAATTTTAGGTCATCAAAAGGTCGACAAGGCCAAAATACACAATAACACTTTTTTACATTAAATGTCATAAATTAAAAACCCTAATCAAGCAAAAGCAAGACGTCATGCCTCTTCTAGGGTGACATTAGCCCTTTCTAGGGCAAATGCAGCCTCTTGGAGCAAAACGTTAGGCCTCCTTGGGCTTCTCCAACCTGCCACACGTGCCAAACTGCCATCACTGTCTCCCAAAGCGTCCATGAAGCTGGATGACATCATGAGCCTCCTGGGTGACGTCCTGGGCATTCCAAGGCCAACGTTCCAATGAAGAGGGCACAACCCCCTAGGTAAGGTTCTACCAGGGTGCCTCTGTGGAACGTCCTCCTCCTCTCCGGTGCAAACCCCTTTGTCCTGTCTCTGCCCCTTGCTGGGGTCTCAACATCCATCTGGTGGGCTCTTCAGCCCCATGGAGGTCCGAACTAATCATCTCCCCATGTGTACCTATCCAATGTGGTACCTGTCCGTCGGGCATGATCCTGCATATCAACATATACACCCTCCATGGGCTCATAAGTCACATGGATCATGACAATGTCAATCACATCTCATCATCAATATTATTAAACATGTGCATAAAACCCCTTTTACTCCAGTCAAGTGCTCAAAGATATTATACAAATCTGCAATACAAGTTTGGAGGAGGTGACAAAGTGTCCTATTGGGCTAGTGTCCACTGGAAAAGGGATGTTTTTGGAAGAGATTAAATCCAAGTCATGTAAATGGGTGAGGTGGATAAGGGATGTCATGAAACGGGGTGCAGTGAAA
>JASDQU010345800.1:0-12421 GCA_032191745.1 Picea mariana
AGTTGAATGGTTTAAGTATAAGTTGAAAAAGGTTTTAAATTGTACTTGATATTTATTCACCCCCATCTCAATATCAACAATTGGTATCAGAGCGGGTTACCTTCAATACACTTTAACCACTGGAAGGAAGATCCTAAGAAGAAATGGAAGACAAAATTCCAAATGGGATTCCACCATTTGATGGAAGCGATTTTGAATACTGGAGTAATAGAATGGAAACTTACTTGAAAGCTCTTGGTGCAGATGTTTGGTTCTCAGTTGCTTCAGGATACAATGCTTTGAAGAAACCAAAGACTGCAGCTCAGAAGGAAGCAAAAAGGAACAACAAATTGGCAACAGATACCATCTTGGATGGATTGACAAATTCAGTGAAATCGAAGGTGCGATCATGTGCATCATCAAAAGAGCTTTGGGACAAGTTACAAGACCTTTATGTAAGGGAAGAGGCAGAAGAAGAAGAAGAATAAGAAGAAGAAGTTGAAGAAAATTACAACATCTCAGATTTCAAAGAAGAAAATAGAGTTCAGTTCTTTTGCTTTAATTGTGAAGGAGTAGGTCATGTTGAATTTGAATGTCCTCATCCAAGGATTGAAATAAATGACACTGAAGACGAAAATTCCAATGAAGAAGAATAAAATCATGAAGAAAAAAGTATTCAACAAGAAGATGAGAATCTTAAAAAATTGAAGCATGTTGAGATTGAAAATAGCAAGCTCAAAGACACACAAAGAAAACTAAGAAGTGAATTGGGTAGTTGTGAAAATACAGTTGTAATCTTGAAGAAACAATTAGAAGAATTTGAGAAACTAAGAGAAGAAACTATTTCCTTGAAAACTCTACTCAAAGAAGAAAGAAGAATAGGAGAAGTAAGGAATGTCTAAATGAAGAAGAAAAAAGAAGATTGTGAGAAACTTGAACAAGAAGTTGTCTCATTGAGGAAGAGCTTAAGAAAATCTCAAGTGCCAAAAGACTTAACACATATTGGATGCATGTGTGAAACTTCATACAAGGAATATGAAAATACCAACAAGAAGGTTGAAGAAAGAGCTATACGGACAGTTGATGAGAAGTGGACCAGGATACCAGAAAGAAGGAATGAATACAAAAGAGATGAATATCCAAGAATACCTCCTAGCTTTAGGAATCAAAGAAGCTTCAATTAGTATGAAGGAAACTACAGAAGAATAAATCATGAACCAAGATGGACTACATCACAAAGAAGCCCACTTACTCCAAGGTATCAAAATTTGTTTTTTGGTCATTGTTATTCTTGCAAAAATTTTGGATATAAGGCAATTAATTGCAGAATCAATGAAAGGAACACATACACAAGAAACATGAATGGTGTAAATAGAAGATATGGAAATAATCATGGATTTGTCAACAGAAGTTATAATTCATTTTCCCCATTGATGGACAAAAATATTGCATGCTACAAATGTAATTATCTTGCTCACAAAGCACGAGATTGCAGATATATGAATGAAGATGTCCCTATGCCAACCACAGTATTGTTGTGGTGGGAAATCCCCCTACGGACTAGCATTTAGGGTTATATTATGCATGCAGATAAGAACGAAAGAATCCTACTTTCTACCATTGTCCCAGACTTAATCCCCATTTCTTTCAAGTAAATACATGGTTAAATGAACATACCTTGTTCTGGACGTTCGATGTCGATCCTTCTTCATGCTTGATTGCTTGCTAGCAGCTATCCTCCCAAGGTTGACCTACATACAAAACAAGCAACAAACTGTACATGCATTTTTTCTATAGATTAATGGGTTAGAGATTCAAACATATATTCACTAAACTATGAAGAACTCATATAGTGGGACGGGAAAAGCGTTTCTTTATTATTGACTTTAATGAATCAACTTAAAATGTCGAGATCGACCACTACTCCGCGAACTTGATCCCGGGCTCCTCTTCAAATGTCCTCCAACTTCTTTTCTTTGTATCTCTATTTGCACAAGGATGGTTAAAGGGTTGGGACAATGGGAATGTACAATTGGGCAGAGTTTCTTTACAATTATTCTCCTCTTCCAAATAGGACCCCTAACCCTTCTTTTATAGGCTAGAAGAAGTTAGGTATTTGGACAAACCATTGACCATGCATGGAAAAAAGATTCAATTAACTCACCCAAAGCTATGTGTTCCATCGACAACTTTCCTTTTTTCATGCTTTTGTAGGTACACGTGGGCTGTTTTAGGTCAGCTAGCGTGTACACGTGTGCAGTAATGGAGTAGGGCACGTGGGCCCTTATAAAAGAGGTTTTTTAAAGAGTTGTTCAACAGTGCTTTGGCAAAGGAGGGATCTGAGATGGATTGATGCCAGGTAAGAATGTATGGTGAAAATTAGGGTTATAAAAGATGCCCCCTAATGTGTGAGGTCAGAAGAATATATGATGGCCGAAATACATTACCAATCTTTACTGATGTGCCGAACAAGTGAGCCCAGGGACCAGGAACCCGGAGGCGTCGTCTACAAAATAACAAATGCCTCACCAAGGTGGGCATACCCATGCTTGGGATAGAATAGAATCATGGCTACCAATCAAATACACTGTAGATCCATGTCAAATAACTATATAAAGTGTAGCTACGAACAGTACACAGCGGAGCTACAACTCGAAATCAAAAAGATATACATGTAGAGTATCCGTCTTCTAGAAGCTGATACGGCCTGATGGATGGAGATGAGGTCTTCAGAGCTCGAGAAACAAATTCAAAATCTTCAAAACTTGGGTAGGAGTGTAATATGAGTGTACGACTTCACTACCCAGAGGTCTTCGACGGCTCGTTAGTCATGGAATAGAGAATCTTGATGATCAGACTGAAGGCTTCATTGATTTCGAAGAAAGACTTGATTGGACATTCAGGATGGCCAGGTGTGAGGGAAAGAGACAAATTGCAGAGGGAATGACTCAGGCCTGGTAAAAACTTCCCTTAGACAACAACACGACAAATGATGAGACTTAGGCAGCATGGTATTAATCATAAGTTTACGAAGCAGGAGGCAACGCAAACTCTCCATATGTTTGGAAGAATAACCAAACAGAGGAGGACACAAATCTATGTAGCGAGAACAGCTTCCTAAGGTCATAGTACATCCCATAGTCTGACGAACAAATGGACAGATGTGCTTTATCCAAGAGCGACTCATTATGCTGCCAATAAAGAAAATACTTTTCCCTTCCTCTTTTTGGGGTATATTTGATTTTTTTTGCCTTTTTCAATGATTTTGGAAAAAATAATAAAGGAATGTTACGTTACAATGGAGGAACGAGTGTTACAAACATACAAGTTCAAGGCGCAAGGACAAGACTGATGTTCAAAATAATGATACTCAGGAAAAATCCTCTGGGGGCCAAGGGTGTTAAGATGCAGAAGCAAAGTGCTACAAGGCTGGTGTATAAGGTATGCAAACGTGTTTAAGAAAACAAACAATGGTAAAGTCCTTCGATGCAAGTTTAACGAGCCCAAAGAAGGTAAGCTCGGTGGTTTTTAATATTTAAAGAGTTTGAAAAAACATAAAAGGAGACTCCATTGGGGTACCTTTTTCGAAGATAGTCTAGTCGGTTCGAAAAAGGGGTAAACTAGCACCGACAAGACATCTATTCAAAACCATTTTAACGACTGTGATAAAGACAAGATCACTCGGCCATTTTTTCACTTTTAAGGAGTCTGAAAAAAGATTAACTATGGACTTTGTCAGGAATGTTCTTCTGTACCAGTTTAACAAGTGTGAAAGAATAAGGTCACTCGACGATCTTTTCAATTTTAGGGAGTCTGAAAAGAGATTAACTATGGGCTCCGAGGGGTTCCTTTTTCGTAAGTTTAGTCCCTCAGGCCCGAAAAAGGGGTAAAATTATACCTGAGGGTACTCTTCTAGAGAACTGAAGTTCCATAGAGTATACCTTTGTTTGTACAGTTGATCGTGCGAACCAAAAAAGGGGTAAACTACCGCCGAACAGACGTGACTTCAAATTTTAGTTTAACGAGCATGAAAGGCCACAAAATTGCTCAGCAATCTTTTCATGTTTAGAGGGTCTGAAAAGGGCTTAAAAGAAGACCTGTTATATCTTTTGGGAGTCCTGAGGGTGAGGCCAAGAGCGAAGAGGAATCATGCAAATGAGGACCAAACTCGTAATCAGGAAAAACTACAAGGACTCCCGAGCCTACAGTGATTAGAGACAGCATGGATACCATAATGCAACCGGGATCTACCTAGAGAATCCGTGTTCCAGTAAGCTCTACCACCAAGTCGCAACACTTCTAAAGCAGCTATGATGGTTCCGTGTCATAACCTGATGGGATCGATCCTATGGCAAAGGAAAAATACAACGAGATACAAAAGTCAGGGTAGAAACCTAACTTACATGCTCAAGTTGATCCTCGGAAAAAATTTCACAGATCGTCGAAAATTACCCAAAACTCCAAAACACTGTCCCAATACCCGATCATATCCCTCCCATGCAACTCCTGAATCACTCTAAATAGTTTTGGTTTAAAGAACATGATAAGGGAGGCCAAAAAAATGACAAAAAGAGGCCAAAAAGTCTATAAATAGAAGTTGGTAGCTCATTATCACCATTGCTGATTTGGAAATTGACTCTGGAGCCAAAAGACCCCCTTGGATAAAAGTGGTGATTCTGGGAGCTACAATGGACGAAACGAACTTCTGCCTGACCAAGTAAGTACAAAATCTCCTATATTGTATTTTAAGTCTTTCTTTTTGCATTGGGTTTCATTTTTTAGGGGGTCGTCGACCTTTAAAAGGTCGGCCCTAGGTCCACGCGAGTTGTCTCAGGACAGGCCGCGTGTACATGCGACTGTCACTATTAGAACCTGCATGGACCCCCTTATTGAATGAAAAAGGCTTAAAAACAAGGGTTAACTCTCCTAAACCTTGGTGTTTTGCAGGATGTATGTCCACTGGAGAGAAAGAGAGCATGAAGAAGTTAGTGAGTTGATCGGGGAAGACCCCAATGCTATGGATGCGTTGATGCAATGCGGGTTACTCAAGTTTTTCCTATGTCCTTTTATGCAGGCACAACCTAGGCTACTGAATGCCTTGGTTGACTACTGGCATCCAGATGGAGAGGAATTCATGTTAGAGGGGCAGTCATTGGTGCCCACAACCGAGGACATTTACTTTTTGACTGGCCTCTCCAAGAGGGGGGAACTAGTCAACTTCCGGACTTTTCCTTCGGGGCCACATAACATAGTGGAATTGATAGGTCTATATTGTGTGGATGATACAGACCGCTCGAGCTCGCAGGTGCCCATAAGAAAGATCAATGACTTATTGCTATAGGTGATAGTGTTTCTTATTGGGTGAATCACTGGTTCTACGGCTCTACATCAGGCATCCCATGCAAAGATGAACTGTGCAGTCCAGTGCTTAAATGCACAAATTTTTGATGGGAGTACCACATTGCTTGAGTGTATGAAGAGGTAGTTGACAGATTGTCGTTTGCGGACATAGAGGAACTTTGGGTTCGGGACCATTCTGTGCTCATTCTTTTTTGAGAGAGTTCTGAGTTTTAGTCCTCGAGTAGTGGTACGAGGACATCAGGCCTCTCTTCCTGCTACATGTAGATGGGCAGTATTACTGCCGCGACAGAGTGGCAGAAGGACTAATGAGTCCTTCGACGATGACTTCTTCGCGTGGTTGTCACGATAGATCCCGGTTATAGAGGATAAGCCCTATGCCGGGATTGATTTCTCAAGAGACCCTGAGATACCAGTACCTCCTAGTGAGGAGCGAGGGGAGATGGGTAAGTCTCCACCTTTGTAGTTTTTTTTTTGTTAAACATATGTAATTTTTATGTTGTTTTTGTTATATATATCATTTTTTTTGTTATACTAGAGTATTTGACGGATATGTGTTCATTGTGTGCAGATGTGGGACTAGTGCGACCAACTGACTATGAGAGGAACAGGTGTCGTCCTCGGCCAGGGGCCGCACCTGCCACCGCAGGGGGACCAACAGTAGCAGGAAATCTTCCAGCCGGGGAGGCTAAGAGGGTATTGAGACGAGTCGAGCAGAACTTTACTGCTCTCACTCATACGGTCCCTATGGCAGAGATTGAGGAGCTGCCACCATATATGCAGCCTCATGTAGTGGGGGGCACCATGGACCTGGGTCCAGTTGTTTCGGCGTTTAGCCAATGTTGTGGATTATTATAACAGGGCCCATAGGCCCTAACCTTAGCTAGACATTTTTACGTGCCATGAGCACTACTTATATATATTTTTTGAGGGCATAAGCCCCGTGACTCGTTATTGGTCATACTTTTGAGGCGCTTGCATCCATCTGTGTACTCTAGTTACTTTATGATGTTATATATGGTTTTTATGTCTTTTGTGTCTTATGGATCATGTGTGAAAAAAATGTATTTACATGTTTATGTGAATGTTCTTTCATATGTGTGCAAGATGCCAATCTAAAATTTGATTAGCTAGAGTATATGTAACTTGGTTTAATCTCCTTGGAACATGAAAATATGTAATATAATCAAAGTTTCATTCTAAGAGACGTACCCTAAGGAATCGTCGGTGTAAATTTGGATCATGAACCCGATATACTCTGTTTAACTGAGACACAACCAGCTGGGCATCGAGATAGACCCAGAGATGAGAGATACCAAATGACAAAGCATCAGAAAGCAACTCAATAACTGCACTATACTCGGCAACATTGTTTGTGGTGTCACCTAAGCATATACCTCCGAAAGATAATAACTGGCCTTGAGGTGTAAAGATTACCCAAGCTACGGAGGCAAGCCTTCGAGTGTGCCGACTAGCACCGTCTACATACCCAACGAACACCTCAAAATCACTTGACATTTGCCACAGTGATGAAAGATAACATCAACGACACGTCCATAACACTAAAAGAAACTAGAAAGTAATAGTACAAAGACTATACATATGTTACAAAAAGTTACCCACAGTGACCTGCCTATGAGTAATACTTCTTGGGGTGGAGCCCATTTCTAGGCTCTGCCAAAGCATTCCCTTCAAAGTCAACCAGATGATAAGCGCCCTTTTATAAAACCTCTTTTATGATGAAAGGTCTGAACCACATGGGTTTGAATTTTCCTGCCCCAAGGGGGTCCTTATCTTAGTCATAGACCAGGACAAGGTCACCTTCAAAGAAAATCTGAGGATGAATGGACCTATCATACTGACACTTGACCTTATGTTTGTGAGCCTCGTTGGCCAGGGCTGCATCACGACGCTGCTCATTGAGCTGCTCAAGATATACTAACCGTTCTTCAAGTGGAGAAGTGTCTAGCAATAATTGTACTGCCAACTTTAGAGACGGGATCTGACATTCAATAAGCAAGATTGCCTCCAGCCCGTAAACAAGTTGGAAAGGTGAGAAACCGGTTGCATTCTTAATAGATGTTCGGTAATCCCATAATGCCGAGTATAACATCAAATGCCAATTTGACTTGGCTGAGTTGATCGTTCGCTGTAGAATGGTCTTAAGAGTTTTGTTCACAACTTCCACCTGACCATTAGCTTGGGGGTAGTAGGGTGAGGAATGTTACTGCCGTAACCCAAGCTTTGACGTTAACTTAGTCATCATCTGGTTCTGAAAGTGACTTCCATGGTCAATGAAAATCTCCCTTGGGACGCCGAACCTTGCTATTATATGATTGAATAGAAAAATAGTTGCAGTCTCTCCATCATCTTTAAACGTTGGCATAGCTTCAACTCACTTTGTGAAGTAGTCTACAGCTACGATGATATAGCGGTGCCCCCTTGCTGAAGGAGGGTTTCATGTAATGTAATCAATCCCCCACTTGGTGAAGGGACCAACTTTGATGATAGGAAACATGGGAGCAGGATGTGCCCTCATCTTCCAAGAGAAGATTTGGCACGGGTGGCACTTCTTGACCGATTCAATACAATCTTTGATAAGTGTCAGCCAGAAGTAACCTTCTCGTAGTATCTTTTGGGTTGTTACCAACCTAGACAAATGACCGCCACAAGCTCCAGTATGGAAATCGTTAAGCACGATAATGACTTCTTCATTAGTGACACATCATCGCAGGATGCAGTCTACACCTCTCCGATACAATGTATCATCGAGTATGAGATAATTCTTAGCCTGATGGCGTATGCGTCGATGCTCATCACAAGAAGCAGAGGTGGGGCACTTCAAATTCTGGAGATAGATAAGTATATCTCTATACCAGGGATCCGAAGAGGTGATAAAAAACATATCTCCTCTGATAGGCAACTCTTCGGGCACGAGATCACCCGACTCAACTAGAAGTTCCAAAATAAGTTCTACGAAGACCAGTGACTTTTTGGATTTCGCCGAAACAAAATCTAAGTCAAAATCCTAGAGGATGAATATCCATCTACTAATATTTCCGCCTATTACCCGTAGTGTAAACATGTACTAAAATGTATTCAATACAACAATGATGGTGGTCTTGTGAAACAAAACATAACGACAGAATCGTTGAACAGCATGGACTGCTGCCAACGTAAGTTTTTCAATATGAGAATAATTGAGTTCCGGTCCTACAAGGCCTCAGCTTAGGTAATAAATGACATATTCTAAGAACAAGTCATCTTCCTGAACTAAGACCATGCCAATGGTTGATTCTGCTGCAGCCAGATATAATAAGAAATCCTTGTTATAGTTAGGTGGCCGAAGCAGAGGGGCAGTTGTGAGTGCATGTTTCAATGCGGTGAAAGAGCGTTTCGCGGCATCATCCCAATGAAAAGGAACATCTTTTTTAAGTAAGCGCATAAATCCCTTGGTGATCTCGGCATAGTTAGCGATGAAGCGTCTTAGAAAATTAGCCTTTCCCTGTAGACTCTGAAGTTGAAGGATTGTGCATGGGGGGGGCAACTGAATTATTGCCTCAACCTTGAGAGAATCGACCATGATCCCTATTGTTGACACTATGAAACCTAACAAACTTCCGGATGTTACGCAAAATCTGCATTTGTTTGGATTCAAGTGAATCCAGAAGTAGCGACAACACTCAAAGATAAGTCGGAGGTGTGTGGGATGATACGTTCTCTTGCGAGATCGAGATGCTAAATCATATAAATAGGCCTCGACTATATGCTTGAGGTCATGGAAAGTAAAAGACATGGCCCGCTAAAAGGTGGCTCTATCATTTTTGAGACCAAAAGGCATCTTACGATACGTGAATGTACCCCATGGACAGATGAATGCTATTTTGTGCTGGTCTTTGGGTTTGATTATATTCTGAAAAACCATCCATGAAAGAGAAGGCCTTGCAACCCACACATTCATCAATTATCTGGTCAATGAATGGTGTGGAAAAATTATCTTTGGGACAGGCCTTGCTCAAATCACAGAAGTCTATACATACATGAATTGTGCCTTGTTTTTTATTGACCGGCACGGGATTTGACACCCATTGGGTCAAATGGATAGGATAGATAAAACCGGCTTTTAGTAGTTTCTCAACCTCAACCTTAATGGTTGTTGCTTTCTTGGGGTTAACTGGATGAAGCTTCTGCCGGACAGGCTTGGCATCTGGATAAGTTGTGATTTCATGTTCAATTATTTTTGGATCGATGGATGGCATTTCCTCATAAGACCAGGCAAAAACGTCACGGAATTCTTTAAAAAGATCCGTGTAGATTTGAATCTCTCCAGGGGAGCAGTCAGCTCTGACGAAAACATTCTCCATGATGCCAGGGTTTCGGTAGATATTAATTGGTAAGGTTTCAGCGATAGTTTCCATATTACCCTTAGCATAAACCTCGTGTGTAGCTAAGGGATTAATAGGACAAGACCTATCTCCCGTCATAGTCAAGGTGAATTCTCCAGCTTCGATTCAGCTTAACTCTGGGAGGAAGTATGATCTGTGATGAAGATCTTCCCAGGGTTTGTCCGGACTAGTCATTACCTCAATTATAGATTCATCTGAGGGCAAGACTAAATCTAATGAATTGGTGTCAGCAAGAGAATCCTGAGCCCAAATAGGCTCTAGAAGTTGATCGAACTCTTATGCAGGAGTTAGATAAGTGTTGGTTGAAGCTTGCTGGACTAAAGAGTATGCTACTTCAGTTGCAGACAAGGGCATGGACATGCCCGGGTGCCCTGTCCCATCCATTGTGACTGTTGGGTAGGAAGTATCCACGGATCGTCGAAGTAAATCATACGGAACGATGAAACTTGAAAAATCTCAACCTTATGGTGATTGGATATAAACTTTATATCGCCTTGAGGGGGTGGGTAATCGAAGGTACCCATCAAAGATGGGCACAAACCAACCCCTACATTGACTATACCCGGTTGAGGATTATCAATCACCGGGACCATGGATGCCCCCAATGAAGGGTCAGGTCTGGAGAAAGACAATTGATTGATGGTCACTATTCGACTCTCGTGTGGAAACAACAAGACCTGAAAAACTGTAGCAACAACAGCTTGCATGGCATAAGTCCAACTCCTTCCTAAAAAGAGGTTATAGTTGAGAGGCGCATCAACTACCTCTACCTCGACACACACGGTCTTCACTCCTAACTGCATGGGGAAAGAGGGAATGATACCATGTGGTCAGAACAAATGGCCATCGAAAGTAGTGAGGAGAGTAGGTGACGGAGACAAAATGTTGGCCTTCCAACATGCCAACAACATAACATATGTCGAGGCTCCCTCATTGACCACCGTGCGGAAGATATTCCAAGTATAATTTTTCATGGGATAAGCCACGACTATCTGAAACGCTACGTGGTAAGGCACGAGGTTTTAGGTCGGTTGTATCCAACATGATTGTACCTGGATTATAAGTCTCAGTGGATCCTAAAGTGATTAACAAGGCTTTCCTCTGGGAAGGGAAACTTTGGAGGACCTCCAAAGCGGACATCGCACAAGGGGTTTGTGAAAAATCTTCCACCACAGAATAGTTCTGGGAGGCCCTCGTGTTTGGGTTGTGAGAATCTTTTTTGAACGCACCTTTGGGGATGTGTGTCATTGTTTTGCCCAACATCTTCTCAATCTGTAGAGGAAGAGATGGGAGTTCGGCTTCTTTGCCCTTCTCATAAGTGCTTGGTTTACTATAGTCATGCGCTCTAGTCGATATAAAAGAATCACCCCTGACCATATATACATTCACGGATGCAGGGTTGTTTGAAGACGGAGAGGGTCCTTGGCTGCCCCCTTCCATGCTTGCAGAGGCTTGGGTTAGATTTTGCCCATGTTGAAATGGATTGGTTAACACAGCAGGTTGTTGTTGCGTCACAAACTTTTGAGCCTCTTCACGCCAAGAACATAAATGGGTTGGGTGGTCTTTCGCGCATAAGTTGCATGGATACCTCGCCTTCCATTTTTCAGTGGTGGCCCCGTCAGCATTATCGGTGGGATTTTTATCCCCCTTACCCTTCTTTCATTGTTTTTTCTTTCCTTCAGGCTGTTGGGTGGCCTTTGGATTAGTCAATTACACTATGTGTACATCCAACATTTTGGTAGGGGGAGCAGCCAAAGCAGTAGTTTGGTTGGCCGCTGTGTGTTGTATAGACAACTGCGGCAATTGCTTCGTCAATTGCTCAGTAGGCTTTGTTTGTGCTAAACCAACAATACCATCAGCATGTGGTTCAACTCTCTGTCTGGTGTTATCAAGTATTGAGTGTGGTGCATCTGGCAATATCTCGTATAATAAACCGGACTGAGAATAGATTAGCTCAAGTTGTTGAGCTCTCATGATGGCATCTTCTTCAGAAAATACTCCCGACGTCGTGACGTCTTTGGACAACTGTGGGACCAAATACTTAAGGAACCACTCGAGAAGGAATGCTGGTGGGACTGGAACCTTAATTAAACTCTTTCAGCGTCTCCATTTTCAGATGTGATCAGAGATATGGTCCGCTTTTGTTTGTGAGAAATTGGCTAGCAATTCGGTGCCAGCATCGTATCTCACAGGTAACTAGAAATAGTTTGGGAAAGCCATCACCAATTCACTGAAGGAAGAGTATCTTGAGCGATCGAGCTCAATGTACCATTTCACGACACTCCCAATGAGAGTACTTTGAAACAATCACAACTGTACGGAGTCGTCTTTCAATGAGTTAGATGAGCACCAAAGATGGAATATAGTCACATGATCTCCTGGATCTTTGTTAGGCTTGGCTTCGAACTTTGGGATGTCCGAAGGCAACTTCGTCGGCATAGGAGGCCAACACAGATCGTGACATATAGGGTCATTCAACGACCTTGTCAAGTCTGGCAAATGCAAGGTTGCCAGGAAGGGTAGTTTGGGTTGTTGGTGATAACCAGGGAAAAAGGGACCTGGAGTTTGACTGGCACCAGGTTGCTAGGAAAAGTTCGGCTGCTGGCCTGGGTTCTGGTAAAATCCATGGCCATGGCTAGCATATGGATTTTTCATGTGAGGAGACATCATCAACTGAT
>JASDQU010345808.1:0-12421 GCA_032191745.1 Picea mariana
GTACCAACAGGGGTTACAAGGGTGGCCAACAGATGTGCGCTTAAGAACCACTTGTATTTCCTGCGTGTATGAATCCCTCAACCGTGAGTTTATGCACGTAACGAAAGATCTATGTGGCTTAAAGACGTCGGAATACGTCTCTACCCTGAAAAAAAAATAAAGTACCCACAATTTCTGCCAAGGAAAGTGCTCTGATACCACTTGCAAGATACCAGATATATAAAATATGCAGAACAGAAATAAAATGCTAGAAATGGCAGAATAACAGTAAAATATCCAGCATAATCTTCACAATACACAGAAATGATATACGAAATAACAATAGAAAAGAACTTTGATTCAAAAAGCAATGTTCACATGCCTCTTCGAGGGGGCAACCTCCAGTCGAGTAGCGCTCTGTTACAATAATCTCCAAGCTAGGGTTTTCATACCCTCGACCCTTATTTATACTAAATATGTCTATTAAAAGAAGCATCTAGAGGAACATCCTTCTAGAAGCGGAAGCTTCTATTAGGTCTTCTTACATCTGCCTTATTCTATTTTATTGAAAGGCCTTATTAATATTGACCTTTATTACATACGAATACATTGACCTACCTATGTGCGGGTTAGGACCTTAACATCATCCTTCAATTGATCAAAGAGATCATCAATCCTTCGCAGAGGATACTTGTTCTTTACAGTCACTTTATTCAACCGTCTCAAATCAATGCACAATCTTAATGTCCCATCTTTCTTCTTCATGAAAAATATTGGGGCACCCCAAGGTGACACACTTGGGAGTATATACCCCTTGTTCATAAGTTTTTCATGCTACATTTGGAACTCCTTCTGCTCTGGTGTACTCATTCTGTAAGGAGTCTTTCACACTAGAGCTGCTCTGGGCATTAAAATTATAGAGAAATCAATATCTCTATTTGAGGGTAGTTCTGGTACCTCCTTGAACACATCTTCAAAATCTTCTAGGACTGCATGATCTTCCGAATTTGGCACCTTATCTTTAGGTGTCTCTTCCATATGAGCTGCAAATATTTGACACCTTTTTCTGTAACATTTCTTTAGCTGCAATACTGAAATTTCTCTAATGGTCACTTCCCTAGGAATTCCCTACACTTTCCTTAGGTTCCCTTCCTCATCCAAGAAAGTAAATTCCTTGTTATGATAGTCTAGGATAGCATGATGTTGGTCCAACCAATCCATCCCAATTAGACAGTCATAGGAACCTAAAGGAAAGATGTTCAAATCTTCCCTGGTGTTCAGTCGATTCATGTCCATAAGACATGACTTAACCATCTCATTAACTTTTCTTTTGGCTCTAGTAGCCATCTACACAAAATAAGTTTTTCCATGCTTTCTTCTTGGCAAATGAAAACTTTCCATCATATTAGGATCTATATAACTATGAATAGATCTTGAATCAATTAAAATAACAATGGTTTGGTTGTTGATCATACCTTGCACTTCAGTCATATGTGACTGATACTTTGTTTGCTTATTGTCGAGGGTTGGATAGATCCTTGGTACATTTCTGCCCATTTCCTCCACTATTTCAACTTGTTGTGCATTGTGAACAATCCTCACTTTTTCACCTCTATGAGGACAATCTCTGAACATATGATCTCCTTTACAACCCCAACACTGAATAGGTGGTTTCCTTGGCCTTTGACCCCCTGTCTCAATCATTCTGGGTTCTCTAGAAGTTGGTTGTCCCTGAGGATTATTTCTAAAGAATGGTGTTTTAGTTCCCTTCTTCCTTTGATCCATGTTGAATTTCTTTTTGTCTTCCCAAGCTTTTTGGAAAGTTGGCTTTATTTTTTGTTGATCTTGTAGGAATTTAGCTCTCCTTATGGTCTCCTCCAATGTTTTGGGATCATCATATTGTATTTTTTCACTGATGAATGATGGAAATCCACTCAAATACCTTTGAATCTGAATTGTCTCATCCTTGATGAAAGAAACATACTTCAGTAGTTATAAAAACCTTCTCTCATATTCATCTATGGTCATTCTCTCAAGCTTGAGTTCAAAGAACTCTTTCATTTTCTTGTCATAGTATCTCTTAGTCAAGTATTTCTTCTAAAAATACTTCTTGAATTCCCTCCAAGTAACACTTTTCTCTTTAATGCGGTGCACCTGCACAAGATGATCCCACCACATGGATGCCTTTCCCTTGAGTTGATAGATGGAAATTATTCCTTCTACATGAGATGAATAATTATGCATCTGAAAATACTTTCTCATTCCCAACATCCATGTCTCTACATCTTCATCCTTATTGTTCTCACTATCAAATGTAGGAGGTTTGATTTTGTTCATTTCTCCTCGTAGCTCATCCACCCTAGACCTCTTATTCTTCCAGATAGGGGATGGAATTGAGATTTTGTGTGATCTCTTATTGGAATGCCTCAGGGAGTGATGATGATGTTTGCTAACACTTCTAGTTCTTCTTTTCTCATCAAGATACCTATGACTTCCTAATTTGCTTGAGCCACTCTCCTTATCCAATTTTGTTTCTATTATGTTCAAGCTCTACATTAACTTCATGTTGAAGTCCTATTGCTTCACCTTGGATCTCATAATCCTTTCATTATAACCTTTATGGATTTGGACATCCTTCTGCAAATTTTTAATGGTCTCTAGCATATTCATGTTTTCATCCCTTCCTTCTCCATGTTCATTGGAGTTTGTTCCTTCAATGCCCAAATCGACATCCAACCCTTTGTTCTCATGTTCCTAGTTATAATTCCCCTGTGCATATTCCATTCTTTTGGACTCTATGTTGATCTTGATCTGATCTATTTGTTGTTAACTCTCCAAAATGTGAAACCAACAAAACTTTCCCAGGTTAACTGACTCAACGATTTCATGAAAAATATGAACCATTATGGTTCAATAATATATCATAATTATTTATTCCGATTTCCTAAAAAATTGAATGCCCAGATCAATTTAACAGGTGAATATTTATATTCTACTATCGAACACCTTTCCAACACCTACTCCCATGCTCAATTCTGAGTCTTGAGCTAAAAGTTATGGTTATTTGAAAATTGCCCATTAATAAATTTATTTTTT
The DNA here is from genome assembly GCA_032191745.1 of Picea mariana. Lineage (NCBI taxonomy): Eukaryota > Viridiplantae > Streptophyta > Pinopsida > Pinales > Pinaceae > Picea > Picea mariana. The sequence continues at coordinate 3,076 of JASDQU010345808.1, forward strand.
TCACACTTCAACTTGGCACAACTCTGCACTGTAATTATGCATTTTTTCACCAAATACATTGGATTTTTCATAGGATCTCAATTGGGTTTCTTCATATAGATATTTTGGACAATCTTTCCAAGTTTCACCTCTCTGTGGGTTCTGGGCTGCTAGTTACAACCCGTTGAAGTTCTAGGCCAATTTGTGTTTTTGGTCTAGAATGCTACAGGTACCTTCTTTTCCATATTAAACAATTTTAACATCGCCAAAAATTTAATTCATCTCTTTTAATGTCTTCTATGGTTAAATATATTTCCATTGACTTCTCCTGCGCCTCAATCTAATTCTAGAGTAGAAAGTTATGGCTCTATGAAGTTAGTTGGGTCTTAAAATTTACCATCCACTATTTGTGTTGTAACTTTCTCATAAAAGATTTGTTTAACAAATGGTTTACACCATTAGAAGTCTCCCTTTAGGCTCTTTCATTTGATATTCTGTGGTTTTTGAGGAGCTAAAAACATTGTTAAGGGCCTCAGAAACGCACTGCAAAAAGATGATGTTCAAATAATAAAAAATGTCGTGAAAATTCACTGGTTTTTTGTTGTTGTTCACCATCCAAACGACTTTGCATGGAAAAATTTCAACCTGTACACCCATATTTAGAATGTACAGCAACACCAAAAGGTAATTCATGCTCCATGCATCCATAACTACCAAGTTGAATACATGAATATATACATCCATGTACCAAAGAATATGAATAATAAGCTACTTTTGAGATACATAGTATTTCATATGGATATTGGTTGTAAGGAGAAGAAGGCTCCAAAGATGACCGGACATTAGAATAGAAATCACATTAGACTTGGTCAATGGATAATGAATCCACCTTGATAGTAAGAAGAATTCATTTGAATTCTGACTCATCTTTTCATATTAACACTTTCTATTCAACACCAATTATATCCTAAAGAGACTATGAAGTTTTTGTAGAATTAGAAGAAATCAAGGCTCAGAGTAAGCCTGATCTCATAAAGGATTGGATGGGAAAAAAAGACATCTTCCAGAATAGACATACATATACCATGAGTTGAGAAGACTATATTGTAGCTTCAAAGACTTCTAGGAGATGTGAAATCTCTTGGGAATATTCTCTTGTTTCAGTGACAAAGGAGGAAGCTAGTCAGAAGGACTGGGATATGGATTTTTCCTTGAGACTAGAAGGGAAGTAAGTCATGACTTCTAAGATTGATCTAACAGACAAAGCATGTTGCATATAAAAATATAGAGATGTACAAAGCCTGATTTGTGTCCAGATGATTTTCCCAGCAAGAGGGAGAAGACTATGATGAGACACTTGCTCCAGTAATTGAAGAAATAGTTCTAGTGATCGTGAAGAAAACAAAAAAAATCACGATTCTAATATAGTATAAGGTTCAGAGGGAGAAGTCCTTGTATTTGAGGTTGAGTTTCCTCCATGAAATAAGTAAAGATACCTTTAGTTTCAGATGAATCTATTTTCATGACAAAATAGAGGATCTACTCTCAAAGTTCAACAACTATAGTGAGAATAGAGAAATTATTCTCAACTTAAAAAAAAGCAGTTGTAGGTGCGGAGTCTTGGTTCTAGAAGGAACAATTGAAAACAAATAAGAGTACATACTCTGAGGCAGTGATACAAATAGTGCTTTGCAGAAAGCACATAGAATCAAAAAATGATTATTCATATTGAGTTGTAGCTGAGAAAGTGTACCAGGTTGGTATAATGTGATGTGAAAATATTTGTTTCGAAGTACAGGACAAGAAGACTCATGTATGCAAGTTAAAACATGCTCCAAGAGATTGGTATGGAAGGATTGCTAGTTTTCTGACGAACTTGGGATTTACCTAGAGTAACGTTGATCCAAAATTTATTTCAATATTGATAATGATGGACCATCTATATTGTTTCTATATGTGGATGACTTATTCTTGAAATATAAAGAAAATATCATCACATATTGTAAGAAGAATCTTGCCACTAAATTTGAAATGAGGACCTAGGCACGATGCACTATTACTTAGGTCTTGAATTATGGAAAACCCTAGAAGAGATTTTCCTTAATCTAGGAAAGTATGTTCTGGAAATTATTAATATATTTGACATGAAAAAATGTAAATCCATGTCCACTCTTATGGAGAAGAATATGAATTTATTGGATGATACTTCGTCAAAAATACTTGATGTTACTGTACACAGACAGATGACTGGTTCATTGATCTATCTGACGAAAACCAGACCAGATATATGATTTGTTGTTAACACCTTGTGTCAGTATCTGGTGGAGCCCAAACATGTTAACCTTGTAGTTTCAAAGCATGTGATTAGATGCCTCAAGGGTACGTTGGAATATCGTCTATGTTTTACTGGAGATTATGACTTTAGATTGTATGCCTATACTAATTTAGATTGAGGTGGAAGTGCTTTGGATAGAAAGAGCACTTTAGGATTTTTTTTTCAGTTTGGGGTCAGCCATGAATTCAAGTAAAAGGAGGAGTAAATCCAATATTTCTCTCAGTACGAAAAAAGGAGAGTACATTGCAACATGTTCATCTAGTTGTGAAGCCATATGGCTTCGAAATTTATTGACAAGTATGTTTGATCTCAAGATGGAAGCTACCATGATTCTATGTGATAACCAATGTTGCATAAATATGATAGAGAACCCAATGTTACATTATAATAAAAATAACATAGATATCAGGTATCACTACATTCATAACATGGTGCGGAAGGGAGCTGCACAGATCCAATATGTTGGCATAGATGAGTAGGTTGCATATGTGTTGACTAAGACTCTATCTCATGCGAAGTTTGAGTACTTCCAAGACAAGATTGGTATAGTCCGAAAGGACCTCCTTCAAAAGGGGGAGTGATGTTGATGATACTATGGTAGCCAGACCAACAACAGGTAGCTCAGTTAGGATTTTATATTCAAGGGGATTGATCATCCCTAGGAATATTCTGAAGGTCTAGTAAGAACGACCTGTCAAACTACCTATGCATGTATATGCCAGATGTGGTCAGTAGTGGTATCTTAGTTATGATTCTATATCCTAGGGAATCTTATGATTCTTGTGTAGATCTTAAAGTTCCAGTAAGGACGGTTTGTTAGAGTACCACAGATGTTGTTGTTGAGGCACCTTAATCATTATGTTTCCACATATAGATGTTGATGTACCAGCTTGATGTTGTTGATGATGTTGTTCCAGCTTCTTGTTGTTGATGATGTTGTTCCAACTCCATGTTGTTGATGATGATGATGCTATTTCAACTTCACGTTGTTGATGATGTTGATGTTCCAGCTTCATGATGTTGACGATGATTATGTTATTCCAAATTCATGTTGTTGATGATGATGATGTTACTCCAACTCCACACTATAGATGATTATGATGTTCAATTTCCACTGATGTTGATGATGAGAAAAAAACAATTTGATGAACTATAGATATGACCGACAATGTTCCCTATGTTGATGATGAAGTCCCCTCCTCTTGGTGATGTATTTAGTCCAATCAGTTGTTATTAACGTTGTCAGTAGAATACCCTTCTTGTTAAAGGGGAGTGTTGAATTATTATAACTTCGAAGAATATTCTACTTATATTTGAGTCATTATTGTATAGATCAAATCCCCTTTTTTGGATTGATCAAGTTGGGTGTTATATAAGATCAAATCCCATTTTGTGGATTGGTCAAGAAGTATTTCTATGGTGCTATTTGTAAAGTTAGACCCTAGTAATTGTAAAGTGGTTTTATCCACTTCTAGGAGAAGCTAGCTCCACCAAGTGAAGAGTAACAACCCTAGCGCCACCTCACAACTTGTATTTATATGTGAGGATTATGTCTAATTTGAACAAACTCATCACACTAGCTCAACATCTATAAATAATTGAACAAGTCTTGGAGGAGTAGTTTTTGCAACTGGGGTTGATGTCGAGAAGGGTTCTTTGGTCTATATATATTGAGGAAGTTTTCACTAAGTTTTCTCCCCTATGAGGGTGTCACAAGATAATATGTGTGTCTCTATTGTTTCTATGATTGCCTCTCTTTCAGTGATATTTTTTATGTAGCTAATGTGCTAAATGATTATAATAATAAAGAAGAACTGTAACTGCTAGTTGTATAAGTAAAAAATTCAACATCTGAACCATCAGAGATGTAGTAAAAAGGACCATGAAATTAGTTAGAGCATGGGAGGTAAAAGTAAATTGTGATACTGACAGTGAATATGTCCCAACAATGAGGGAATCTAATAATGATTCTGTGCCATTCATATTGGTAGCGAGTAGATATTTTCCATTCATCAAAGAAGATATAGTGGAAGTGGACTATGAACGAAGGTATTCTGATAACGAGGAACTAGGAGCATGACTATGAGTCGTTGATACCAAACTCTAAGGATCATTGGATCTATCAGAGTATGAGACATAGGAGTGGAAGAACCATGATAATTAGGATCTATGAGGAGAAATATGGACCATAGGTCGATGATCATGGAGGAGCAATATCAACCATAGATTTGTTGTGGGTCCCACTTGACCATTTGTTGGCGGTGTGTAGTTTCGTTGTTTCAATCCATAGTTGTCCAAGCAGTAATCTTCATAACATTGGCCAATTTAAGAACCAGGGTTCATCCATAGCATGTCTAACACAAATCACTAAGCATAACATATCAATCCTTAGCCAAGGTTGATGAAGGTCTCACCTGAGATACAGAGAGGATCATAGAGACCATAATGTCTTATGTCAAGGATGGAGGATCAAACATTATGAGATCCTCCATGGAAAGTTTCAATGTCTTGTGTCAATGATGGAGGATCAAACGTAAACCATAGTTGATAATATAATGAGGACTAAGAATTAAAACAATACAGACACATGTGCTACTCGTTCATGATTAACATAGAATAAAAAAAAACTCTCATATCTTTATTATTGAACGTATTCCATCATATTAGAGATATACGTTGTGTTGAATAACTAAGTTTCACAACATAAGAGTTCATTTAATTACTATAAAAATATTGGAAATATAATATTACACTCCTTGTGATCAACTTTAAGACTCACACACATATAAGACATAGGATACCACTCCATACAACCCAGGATTGTAATAGGCTAACTCAAAGCTTTGGGACTGATGCCTTAAAAAATTATTTGACCTATTTTATGAGTTGAGAGCTCTATTTTATATTCTTGTATACTGGGGTGCGATGTCCATTTCTCTTATGCTCCACTTGCTTGTATGATCTAATGGCCTTGCACACTTTTGGTACCTGCCATGACTCCACATAGGTTCTCTACATAAGTAGAAATATTAAATTCCTACCCAAATCATATTCTGGATACCCCACATATTCGTCTACTATCAGTAGTCATCATTCTGTGATATATCATGGTGATTCATTTCTTTCTTTAAACATGCTTCTTCCTAATTTTTAGAGAAACTGATAAAACTCGACCTGCCTTGCTCAACTAACAAAAATCATACTAGCATGCCCTTCACTGCCTTTAGACTTGACACACTGCTAAAAAAATATTAGTCTGATGCAGGAACTATGTCATTATTTTTTTCATCTCCTCAAGCACTCACAATACTACTTGATAAGCATACACAACTTTTGTTTGTATGTTCTTGCAAAAATGGACCCAAAAATTTGGGTGCCAACAAGCCCCCACTACTATTACCTGGCTCATCCTTGATCTGGCTACGTTATAGTACTGAGGGTAGAGTTTGAGAAAGAATAGATAATATTTGTGCATGCAAGTTTTGATTGTGTCCTACTACTCGAACCGGGACCTTCACGTGTGCCTACGAGGAATTATAGCCAAGGAACATCTTTTCTTCAAGAGAAGTGTTAGACAATGAAATGATGGGTTTTTCAAAAGAGGTGTAGGGATGGGATCCTTAGGGTATAATGAATGGGAAGACCAACAAGAGGTTTTCCTAGCATACATGGTCCTGGGAAGAAGAGGTTCAGATGTGGGTAAGGAGGGGGTTTGGTGAGTCCCTGACAACGATCTCGTCTAAACATCAAAGGTGATGAAGCATGGTGTAGAAGGAGACATCAATGGGTGTAAGGAGGAGCAGGGTCTCTATGAGAGAAATAAATTGATTGTTTAGAAAGTGGGGAATCACACCAATAATATGGGAAAAGTTGGAAGAGGGAAGAGGAACCTATGGGGATGCTCAGTTGAGTGGATAAGGAAACAGTAATGGAGAACCGACTAAGGAACACCATGATGGGGAAACCGGGGATATGAAGTGATAAGCTATGAAATAAAGGTGAGGGTTGGGGGTTGAAGCTAAGAAATATATAGGCATGAGAGGGAGAGATGAATTTGGGTAGAGGAATGGAAATAAGGGTGGTAATGAATGATGAGAAAATTGCAGAGGATAGGAAAATACAAAATTTAGATCGATCATATTGTAGAGGGTTATCAAAGAATGTGATGTTATGATTGATTAGTGACTGTGACATACATGAATGGATCATCTAGGGCCATTAGAATTTGGAGGAATGGAAGGATTACAAACATGGGTTAATACTTGTGTGCCTCGTATTGAATGATCTTTTCTCAATATGTGGGAAAGTATACTGCTACAATTTGCAGTTTCAATGATCTTTTCTTCAAATGTCACTGGAAGGATATCCCCTGTGAAGTTGAAATGCTTGTACTTTCAAAATGAAAGTTAAACTTATGATGAATAGGAACTTTGTGAAACACTATACAATCTATACTAACATTGCTCTTTAAAGTCTAACAAAAACATTAGTTGGTGGTTGACCCTTGAGGGCCATAAAAAACTTTGAACTTGTTTCCATTAATGAGACCTTTGAGTGGTTGTCCTTGTAGATTTTCCGTATTGGTGGCACTGCTTTAGTGATATACACTAGTCATAATGGGCCTAACCAGTGCATACATAACTTACTGGGATGCTATGAATATTTTATATCATATAATAGAACATGAGATCTAGGCTATAGGATTTTATAGTGAATGTTACAGTCATCCTAGGCCTTATGTTTATCTTTTTCCACCACTTATTTGAATCCTACCATTATACAGTATTATTCAATTTCCATAAGCTCATCTAGCCTATGTTGAAGGGACTAATCATCTGTCATTTGATTCGCTAACACAAATTAGAGGCTAGGAACCACAAATCCTAGTGGCATGACCACTTCCTTCCCATAGACTACTCTGAATGGTGTATTCTTATTTAGAACTTTGCATATGGTTCAGTTGGCCCATACGACTGCAGGGATATGATGATCCTAGTTATCACACTACACATTACAAACTTTGGTTAATGCATGTTCTAAAATTTTATCGAAATATTCAACCATACAATTACTTGAGGATGATACAAAGTGCTCTTCTAGTGATGGATCATGAAATCCTGAGTGAGTTGTTGGATAGACTCATTTAGAAAGTGTGATCCTTGGTCACTCATTAGTACATTTGGACATCCAAGTATGGTGATAACATTATAAAAACTGAAACATGCCACATTTTTGGATCTACAATCCTTTACTGACGCGTCTTATTCCCATCTTGTCAGATATTCTATGGTATTCATAATGTAGCACATGTTAGTGCACCTTGTGAGTGAATTGATGGGTCTAACAAAGTTGATGGCCCATTTTTCGAAGGGTTCAATTGAATCCACTAGGGAGAGGGGGAGCTTATATCAACCACATGGCTTACCCACCTGTTGACATACATCATAGAAATTTCAATAATACTTAGCATTGACAAAGATTGAGGGCCACCCGAGTCTAGCACGTAGAACTTTGCGATAAGTGGACTTGCTAGTGTTATGGCCCCTAGGAATTCCTTTTTGTTCTTCATATCAGATGGAATCCCATTCATGCACCAAATCAAAATGACGTAGCATTCCATTTGTACCCAACTTATACAAATGCCCCAAAATCAATTGGTAATCAACACTATGGGTCAAAAGTTGGTGACACTATGTAGGAGTATATTCCATGGATGCTTGTCCAAAAATAAGGAATTTTTTTATTTATTCCAGTTGATCTGGGACGGCTTCAACATGGAAGATTTTTTCATCAAGAATATAATCGTTGAGGTTGTTAGTAACCTCCCCTATCTCAATGCATGATAGATGATCCAACCCCACATTGTGTTTACATGGTTTTATTAAACTCTCAATGTCAAATTCCTAAAACAAGAGCAACCACCGATAGGTGTGGCCACCCAACATTGGTTTGTTAACTAAGTACCTAAGGGTGGAATGGAACCCAATAAGTAGTGGAAGAAGTTTTTTAGGTCATATACCATAGTGATGTTGACTTTTCGATACACAAAGTTAAGCATGAAGTTCATTCAATTTTTAGCATTTAACTTAACCATAACCGATAATGTTGCAACAACCAAGATCACAAGAAGAAACAACATGCACAAGAACACAAGAAGTATCCTGGGAAACCCTTCTCAACAAGGGAATAAAACCCAACCAAAATCCTTTGTTATTTTATTCAAGAGAAAGACCTTCACCACAAATGAAACCCAACACACAAGAGGGTGCTCAAACCCTAGAAGACTAGATCCCAAGAGAGGTGCACACTTTTCCCAGGAAGCTATACTTGCTGAAATTTACAAACTCACATGAAAGATATGATTCCTCAATGGGGAATTTACCTTTACTTATACTAGACTAAACCTATAAACATAAGTGTCTATTGGCACAACAGGGCCGACCTCTCTATCTCATAAATATGATTAATATTGACCATATTAATTATCTTTTACATTAACTAACAATTACATTAAGGTGGGGTCGACCTGTACCATTTACATTACAATTTGGGTTACAGGTAGGTTTGACTCTTGAACAATATAGCAAGGGAGTTCATACACCCACTAGTGATCATCCACTAGGGGCACATTCATATGGATTTCCATATCTCTGGCTCACTGCATTATACATAAGAACCTATTCTAGTGCTTAGCCACTAGGATCACATTCACCTATGATCATCCATAGACATGTCTACTCAACAAATCTTCGTTCCCACTACATCACACAAGAGATTCATATGGAGTTTCTCATCAACTCTCTTCTTAGAGGAGGATAATACATCATCTTCATTTCTGTTCTCATGGCGATGCACCCAACACTTTGGGATTTCACATGTCCACCTTGTGCTCAGCCACATGCACGTCCAACTCTGCAGATCTCCTTTCTCACTGCATTACATAGGAGAATCATATGGAGTTCTTCTCAACCCTCTGTAAGGAGGAGGCCATCTCTAAGTTCTAGATCTGTATCAGATAGGAGCCATGTTGAA
>JASDQU010345810.1:1223-12420 GCA_032191745.1 Picea mariana
CATCTGTTCTTCATAAACAATAGATTGCCATCAATGACAACCTTGATCATCTGCGTCATCTCTGTTGTAGCCATATTTCCAACACACATAGTATGCACAAAGAAGTTATATTTACCACTTTCACTTAGCAATTAACATTTAGCACTTAACACACCTTACAACGCTTCAATCACATAGATCGAACTACTTCCTGCATCGCCTAGCTTTCTATTTATACATTACAAAATAGGACTAAGCATGGGTAAACCCATGGGACGACATTCACATACCTGTTACATAAGCCTAAAAACCCAAAAATCCCTTAAAAGGGGCCGATATCCCGCGATCTCTGCTTCGTCTTGCACTCTGCCTTCGAGAGCTTGTCGAAGTCCCAAAAATGGTCAAAAATGACCAAGGATTCTCAAAACTTGGTCAAGGGCCAACATGCCCCCAACACTCACCTGTGACTCATCTAGAGTCACTCTGCTCTGGGTAATTATGCCTCAAAATCCTCGAGCTTGGATCACACTGCTTCAACCTGTTGTTGTTTCATGGCTTCCTACTCAGGGAACTCTTGGATAACAACTTTGTTGACAAGTCCCTCTAAGCATTGTTTGGCTGCAGTGACGACTTGCTCCGGTTATGATCCTCGACCTTCGATCTTTGTGAATAGTTGGCAAGCCTTGTCATGTATAGGTTGAAGTCTCTGAGTTGCTTCCATGACTTTGCTCTGAATGGTGTGGACCTATTGTTGAGCAGTGTGCTGCTCTTGGGATCGCTTCATCTTTTCAACAGCTGACAGGGGCTTCAACTGCGCCTGTATTATTCCTGCTTGTTGCTTCGCCTCCTGGAGTTGTGACTCCAATTATTCCAGTTTTGGATTCTCAATGAGTCGCTCATAAGTCTGGGCACTGTGATCACTTATTTTTTTACAGTCCATGGCAAGGGCCTTTATTCTCTCAACTGCACTTCGAGCAATTACTTCTCTTTGATCCCTCACATCCTGTGGAGTGTCGGGCACTGTTTGTAGCTCTAAGTCTACTATTATTTTCTATATTTATTGGATAGATTTTGCGTGCTTCTCCACTTGATGCTCGACTCAGTATTCTGCCTTTGGCTCTAAGCCTATCACAGAGCAAAGTGATTTTTTGACTGCTTCTTTCACTTCAAGCTGCTTTGCGAGAAACTGTTCTTTTTCTTGTTGAATATCTACTTTCTTCTTTTCAAACTTTATCTAGAGAGAAACCTTCTCATGTTTTGTAACTCAGCGTTGTTCTACGACTGCTTCTTGTAATTTCTTCAAGGCTTGGGTGGCTTGTTCTGTTTCTTCCTGTGTGCGATGAAGGCGAGCTCTGGTCGCATCAACTAGTCTGCAGAGTTGGGCTGGCTCATCTCCCAACTTTGGTTCTTCCGACAGCAAGGGAACAATAGATATTGCGTGACTGGACTGAAGGGCCTGTTGTACCCCTCAGAGTTCAACCTTGATTCTGTCGTACATCTCCTCCTACTTGGCTTCTTGTTTCTATAATATTTCCTGCGATGCATCGTTTACAACTGCAATGATGAAGTCAAAGTCATCGACGGTGAGCATAGTCTGCATCTTAGTCAAGGTGGCTTTGGATTTATTTTGGGAAGAGGGTTTTGGGGGAGAAACCTTCCTCTTCTTCAAGGGATCAACCTTATCTCTTGGTGGTGTTACTTCACCTTACTTCTGTTCATATTCTTTTCCAATTATCACTTCTACTTCGTCATCACCCCCTCAGCCAGGTGATACTGAAGAAGTCTTTTCTGAAGCGTTGCTTAAGTCATGGAATTCTTCGATCTTCTCCTTTTTGCTTGTTCCTGGTGTGTCATGTTCTTTGGGAGGGGCCTCCAAGCTGTCAAGCTCAAGGTCAAACTGTTGATATTATGGTAGCTGCGGGAGGTATTTACCTCCACATGTAAACCTTACAAGAATAGAATACTCCAGGAAGCAAGAAGAAACCCTAATGAGTTGGCTAATAACCCTAGAAGATATGTCGGCTCAAGAAGATAACTTGTATTAGGTTATTATCCTCTGAGAGAAGAAGTCGGCTAGAAGAAACAATATATATTGAACAGACAGATACCCAGAATGAGAAGTCAGCCTAGGCAGTTATCCAGAATTACTATAAATACAGGAGGCCAGTCTTCATTCTGGCAGGCAGTCTCAGAATTACAGAGCAACACTTGTGTGCACTGCAGTGCCCAGTTTTGTGCGTAGGTTTGGAGGAGAGATGCCATTGTAGCTGCTACAACTAGTAGATCACGTTTGGATTGGACTATCTCTTGGTTAGGGTTTGGACTATCTGATCAACTCTTGTTGGTGCACTATCCTTGGGGAAAGGTGTGCTACCCCTTGTTTGGTTATCTAGCCTAGGGTTTGCTTCTTGAGTGATTCTCTGTCAAGGTTAAGGTGCTCGGAGGGTGGCTTCGGCCTATGGTTGGGTGAAAATAACGATATTGTCAATGGAAAAATGAGCACATCCACTCATATTCTAATAGTTTATGGGCCCACACCTCCTTCATTCAGTATAACTACTGGAAGGAAACATAGCCAGAAGGATATTGAGCTCGTTGAAGAACTACCTCTAGGGTTTCTAGCAGGAGCAGTTACCAAAGCACTGACACTAGGGTTACTAGCAGGTGCAGTTGCAGAAACCCTAATACTCTCATTGAGGCACATTAAGTGAAGGGTTTGACCTAATTTTTGGATAGATTAGTGTGCCCTAGCCTAGCACATCTCCTGGTACTCTCAGCAAGCCAAGATGTCAAGTTTGAGTTTTTGGTCAGATCTAGGGTTGACCAAGTAAAAATAGCCATGACTTACTTTATGAAGTTAGAAAACAAGTTATATGGAGCTTCTAACTTCAGAGTGTGGAAGACAAGGATTGACCTCATCCTTGCCAAGAAGAAAGTGTTGGATATCGTGAAAGGAAAGATCGTGAAACCAGAGTTTGAAGAAGGAAAAGAGAAGGAACCACAAAACGTTGCAGTTATGGAGAAGTTCAAAGACAGTGGCATCAATGCCATGAGTATCATAGTGGACTCTATAAAAGACCACTTGATACCCTACATCTCCCATATTGACTCATCGAAGAAGATGTATGATGCCCTAAAAAACCTCTTCTCAGTCAGAAACATTGGACAAGTAATGAGTCTAAAGAATGAACTCTGTGACATGAAGATGAATGATGATGATAGAATAACATCATTCTTTGTGAGGATATCCCAGTTAAGAGATCAACTACAAGCTATTGAATAGATCATTTCAGAGAAGGAATTGGTAAACATAGTACTCAATGGTCTTCCTAAGACGTGGGATGAATTTGCCGCAAGCATGAACACAAGAAAGGAGTATCCTACATTTGAAGAACTTTGGACTTGTTGTGCTCAAGAAGAATCCATTATCAATGCAAAAGAGAAACCCCAAAAGAAGTACGATGATCAAGCCTTCACAACAAGATTGAATAATTTCATGAACAAAAGGAAGTTTGGTTCAAGGAGGAAGACAAATCAAGAGAAAGATATTTCAGAAGTACAATTATTCAACTGTCGAAAGTATGGTCACTACAAGAATCATTGTCCCGAGCTAAAGAAAAGGAAGGAGAAACACGAAGCATTATTTTCTGAAGAAAAGGAACCTACAAAGAAGACTAAGTAGGATGAAAGAGACTTCTTCTTCTGAAGGTAACAATACTCTTCTTAGTTCTTATACATATATTGTTTGCATATCTTGTATATCTATCTCTTAGAAGATAATATGTTCCAAGAAGATTTATACTTATGGAAGAACAACAAGATAAGGATTGCTATCATTATACAAGTCAGATAAACACATGAAAGGATGAAATACATCAAACAAATCATGTGGAAGCTATTACAAGATAAGACGAAATCAGAATCAATCCTGAAGAGATTTAGAAGAAGCAAAAAGAAGTCAGCAATCAAAAGGAAATTGGGGAAAGACTTATAACACTTTGCAGAAGGGAATAAGGATGCATACGAAAGCGTGGAATCTCCTAGATGGAGGGAGTCGATTATATATTTCCAAAAGAAAAACATGCACTCATACATGAAGCAAGGGTTAGGAGGGAGCTAATCCTATGATCCATTGAAAATGATGAAGTATATATCCATGGTAGAAGCCATGAAAGGCAGTACGTGTTCAATTCAACCTTAGAAGAAGTATTCTTTGAAGAGAAGACTTAAAGTATCCCTAGTTGTCCATCCACATCTGTGATCCTATAATGAAAGGAAGAAGTGAAATCTTTAGGGCATAGAATCTATAAGAAACTCCATGGACCCAAGAGCTAAAGAAAAACATTAGGAAGAACATGAATATTCCAATAAAGAAAGAGAAGCCAGAACAACCAATCATTAAGAATCACAAGATTACCAGCCTGATACGAACTCACTAAAAACAATCAAGTAGAGGAACTAAAAGTTGTGATGAAGAACAATGTATATATATGCAAGCATTGGAAGATCCAAAACTAGAGGTTCTCCCAGATGGAGGGAGAAGACTATGACAATTACTTGTTCCAGTAAACCAGACATACCTCTATATGAGTCTTTATATCATCTGCAATATCCATGGGTAGGAGTTCTACATCAAATGAATGCAAAGAATGTTCTCCAGAGCAATTGAACAAAGAGCATATGAAGAGCAATCTCAAGACTTTGAGGCATACCAGAAAGAGACCCTTGTATCCATATGGAAGAATATAACTTGGTGGAGAACCTCCAGTACACAGCAGAAGCATGGTGAATATTTTCTATAACAAAGATATTGTAATGATTACTCAGAAGATTACATCTCATGATGACAGAAGAAGTGCCACATGGATATGTTCCAATTTTCCAACAATGATATAATTTATTGATCAGAGCTACATAAATCCTTCAGAGAAGACCAGTGTTCTAGAACGAAGTACATTTGAAATCAAGCATTAAATTATCCGTGATGAAGTCCATAAAGGAGAAAGTGGTTCTCCAATACATATCTCCATAGATGAGCAGATAAACAAAAATTTTGATAAAGCTTTTGTTCAAGATGAAAGAGTTTACGTACTCAAGATGGAGCTTATGGAGACGACTTCCTTATTGAAAAAGGAAGAGATGAATCCCAGGTTGGGAGGGAGCACTGATGTATTATTGATTTATGGACAGTAATTTTTCAGTTCGAAAAATGGTCTAGGATGAGCATATTCTTTCCAGTTCGGAAAGTGGATTGAGATTTCAGACGGACAAACATTTTCCAGTTCGGAAAATGGTCTATATTGATGATGTACCATAGACAACGACTTCCCACTGTGGTTAACATGGGGAGTGGTCTAGGGAAGTCTCTCTTCTTGAGGGTTACTCAAGAAGACTAGCCCGGCTTGCCAGACAATGATTACTCATTGTGGTTAACATGAGGAATGGTATGTTTTGGAGGTTGGTTCAGAACAAACATTTCCTCTTGTGGTTAACATGGGAAATGGTTCAGACAGTCATTCCTTAGGGTGGATTCATTCTCTCTAGGTTACACTTTGTTTAGTGTCGGTGGAATGGCCCATAGTGGGGAATGGTCCAGGTTCAACAATAAGGGACAGACATTCCTTAGGGCAGGCTCATTCTCTCCAGGTTACACTTTGTCTATTGTCTGAAGAATGGCCCAGGGTGGGGAATAGTCAAGGCTCAGAAATCAGGACAATTATTCTTTCTTGCTTGAGAAGAATAGTCCAGATAGATCATCATTGATGTTTGACCTTTTGAGGGTATATCCTCTTCTAATATATCACAGATGTCAGTGGAAGAATGGCCTAGATGATTTATTTTATATCATAACATTGTTTCTGTGCAGGTTGATATTAGATGATTGTTATGAAGATTGTATGTCTCTATATAGTAGATGTATACTATTGTGGTGGATGTGTTCCACTATTTGTGACTATACGTCACTGATCAAGTCCCTATGTGCTACTTGGTGTGGTAGTGTACCACTAGATTGTAGTTGTGTACTACTATGGATAGAGACAGTTGTGTTCTATTGAATGATATTGTTCCAATTGACTTGAAGACTATCAGCAGTGTTGAAAATGATTATCATCTAGATGGATGATCAATGAACAGAGATTTCCCAGATAGAAAATGGTTCAGAACATTTATTCTTCTAGATTAGAAGAATGTTTCTTGTGTCACTCTGTGGAGTGAGCATCATGCATGATTACTTAGATAAAGTATGGTTTCGAGAGATGATGCAATTTATGACATTGATGGTGATGATAGTGCTCATGATCTAGTCATGAGATAGTCTATACAACTATGTTGATGCTACCGGGTGAATGGTATGTTTTGTGCTCAATACCATTATCTGTAATACCTCCCTAGCTAGGAGGGAGTGTTGATATTATGGTATTTGCGGGAGGTATTTACCTCCACATGTAAACCTTATGAGAATATAATACTCTGGGAAGCAATAAGAAACCCTAATGAGTTGGACATAAGTAGCTGCCATGGTAGCATGAGAGAAAGAGCTTAACACATGCGTTAACCTCCTAGTGCCATCCAAAATGTGGGATCTTCATTACATTTAAAAGGGTGGACAGCGTGAGGTTCATTATCCATGACTGGGGGACTATTTTTGAGTTCTTCCCCTTCATCCTCATCAAGTATTTATATGGGGCGAGCATACTATGGTTCTTACAATCTCCTAGGTTGAATTCGTTGAACTTCAATGTTGCAATCTTGTCCTACTGCACTCTAACTACGCGTATCCCCTTCTAGAGGTACGTAGTAACCATGGTGTAATCAAAATATCTCGACACACTATCATGACTCACTGCGTCGTCTAAAGGCAGGATGTAGTCGAGTAAGATGGTCAGGATTAGCTTCACATTTTCTAGATCATCTTTGTGCTTGGTTCTCTTTTTTGTGACGACTCGGGATGGCCCAGATCCGCGATAAGGAGAGGCTTGCACTCCTCTCGTCGATGATGAAACTTGTACACCCATAGACATTACCCTTTCAGACATTACTCTTTTAGTCATAAGGTCGATGAGTACCTCCTTCACAAACTCTTCGACTGAGCTAAGTTCTTCGGACATACACGCTTGTGGTTGAATATATTGGGTTTGAAGAGTAACTAATCAATGAAACTGGATGGATGGTGATAGCTCGATGCTCACTATGTGAAATCAACTAATCCGTGGGCTCAGATAATCACAGTTGGAAAAAGTGTTCTCGGTGCAAGGCTCGACGAAATAAGTAGATAACTCGACAACGAATCTCTCCAACGAGTGAGAATCCTTCATTAATTCAGTTATGTCCATTATGGTGTGGTCCCAATGGTATGATGGCAAGAGTTTTGACCATGAATTCCATTCTACACGTTCGGGGTGTCAGTCTAATGGTTATACTGTTTCCAACGACTATATTGCTTCTCCATGGCGAAGTGCCATGTGGCATTTTGATATCTCGACGAAGTCCCAGTTTTGCAAATTTTCCTTCTACGAAGTTTCCTCTGGAACCTTCTATAACTTTTTGATCTTTTCTCTCTTCTTACTGAGTTTTCTAGCCTTCTTTCTAGTGAGCTTCATCTCGATATTCCTCTTTCCATTCTGATTCTTATCTCCTCTTGGCATAGTAACTTCGCGTTGTTGATGGTCTTTACTAGGGTTCATGGGCAATACTTCTTCTCTATCTAAGGTAGGTTCTTCGGTCTTCTGTAAGTATTCTTGTGTTCTTCCAACTTCGACATCCAAGTTCCTGGTTTTAAATATCTTTGATATGTTCTCCTGTTCTTCAATCAAGTGTGTGTTTCTCTTAGTCATGAAATCTTTTAATTCCTTCTTTTTCTGCTCTAAGACTTCCTCTTCTTTTCTTCTGGTCTGATATTTCTTGATCCAGGTTTTTCCTAATAACATAGTGAATGGAGCATTGTTTTGAATAAATTTAACAACCTCAAAATATTGCTCTGTCAAAGTTCCATGAGAAATCATAGATACTTGGGTGATCCTTCCACACAGGGTTATTAGTTTTCCTTTAAATAATCTTATTCCTCCCAATGAAGGAATCATAACATGTTTTCCTAAAGATTCCTAGGTTATTTCTGTCATGATATTCACCTGTGTTTCTTCATCCAGAACACGGTCTATGTCAAAGTCCCCTGTTTTTGCTTCTATGCATTCTTTTTCTTTGAAGATCTTTGATAAGTTGATATTTCGATGGTCATTCAGGATTTATTTTTATTTGCAACAATACAGTCTCTGATTCTTTCTGAGGTTCTACCATGGTCTTAGTGTCTTGACCATTATCATGGTCTTCTTGTCTCATACTCATTCCTTCAAGCTTAACAATCACTCTAGGGAAATCTAAAACTTCATGGTCCATAGCTTTACAACAAAGACAACTAGGTCTTCTACTAAGACATTCCTTAGCCAGATGTCCTGGTTTTCTGCAACTGTAACAAAGAGTTGATCCTCATTTTCTTTTAAATGATCCCCAACCTTTCCTATGTTGCGCACTAGGATCATAGTAGCTAGCCTGCAAAAAAATATTTCTAGGATACTGCATCCATTTGTTAGTCCAAACATTCTTTCTATGCATAGGAATAACATATCTTTCATTATTTCTATCAGATCTACTCATATCAAACCTCTTTTCTTATAGTTGTGCCCTAGTTTTCAGGTTAGGACAAAATTTATCAAACATACCCAGATCTATACTCTTGAAAAATTTCCACTAATCTTACTTTCAACAGAGCACAAAGCTTCCAAATCTAAAACTTTTCACTATTCTTACCTTTCTCAGAGCACAAAGTTTCAATATCGTACCTCTTTCCTTCATATCAGAATTCTCTCCTTAGCACGAAGCTTTATAGATTAAGTAAAATATTTTGCACTAGAGTATTGATTGATCTACGCACAAAGCTTTCATAGTTTCAGGTCAGATCTTCGCACATAGCGTCTTCTTTCTCAGTTCCCAGCAATCACAATTTCAGGTCCCGGCAACATAACCATTTTTTTGCATAGGGGCAGACCCGGGGTTAAATGCTACAACAACGCACCAACAAAACCCTAACTACCGACCCTTTCGGCAACACCTGTGAAGCAGATGAAGTCTCACCCGAGGTAGAGGCAGGGGTGGTTGCAAGAATCCAGTGTTTGCAACCTTAGCTAGGACACCGATCTGTGATTACAACACCTTAACAAGCACTTAGCAGCTATAGTTCATTAATATTCAGTCTTAGTTTACAACACAACTAAACCCTAATACAGATCGATGTAGTATTCACATAAATTCAATAACTCTAAGCATATTAACATAGATCAGATCTAGCATTTATTGACATTATTCAACACTAATCTACAATATCAGATTCATCTATCAACTAACATCGCACTAAGCATTGAATCGCATAAACAAAGAACAATCATAAATCACAAAGCATTCACAACATAGGATATGCGTGGTTCACCCCCACCCTGGGGCTACGTCTACCAACTCTTCATCTTCTTATTATCTTCAGTCAATCAACTACATGCACAGATCCTTGAGATCTTATTCTGCAGAGGACAGGCGATCTGTGCACCTCTCTAGATCCTCCTTCCTTGAGTTACAACACAAAGACTTCCACAGTCTCTTACAATCACTTGCACTTAGCTCTCCAAGCCTCACACAGTATGCACAAAGAAATTGTAGTTACCACTTGCACTTAACAATTAACACTTAACACTTAGCACACCTTACAACCCTTCAATCACATAGATCAAACTACTTCCTGCATCGCCTAGCTTTCTATTTATACATTACAAAATAGGCCTAAGCATGGGTAAACCCATGGGTCGACATTCCCATACCTGTTACATAAGCCTAAAAATACAAAAATCCCTAAAAAGGGGTCGAGATCCCACGATCTCAACTTTGTCTTGCGCTCCGCCTTCGACAGCCTATCGAAGTCCCAAAAATGGTCAAAAATGACCAATGATCCTCAAAACTTGGTCAAGGGCCAACATCATTCAACCTCTTTTATTCCTCTTTCTTTCCTTTTGTGACAATGTACCAGTTCACAACCCTAGGTTCTACATAACTCAGTATATTATCAAGATTCCTTTGTTGATTTGGTATTGCAGATGGAAATATATAAATACAAGAGAAATACAAAATAAATAAGTTTGTTTTTATTGAGATAATTTATGTAGGTAATTATTATAAGATGTAAATGTCTAGTCTTATACAAGTGGTATCCCTTTATGCTTGATGCTTAACCTTTATCTGATATTGAATATAGTGCTCCTTTTTGCTAAGGCAACATGACTATAGATAATGGAGAGTTTCTTGATGCTTAACTTTTTTCCCTATTGACATATAGTGCTACATTTTTCTAAGGAAACTCGACTACAAATATCCAAAGTTATGAATTGTAAGGTTAACTGCCTTGGACAATGAGATCATTTCTTGTAAAATAATTCTTTAGATGCTTTTAATATCATAACTATCATATCATAAAAGAGATTCAAAGGCTCATCACAATGTTTCATGTTCTCCACTTCCTTTTTTACATCTCCGCCAATGCTTGTTGCAGTTATGTTGTTTCATTGTTTGAAAAAGAGAACAGTTCCCTTGGAGACAGTTTGCTGCTAATTTTAAATGTTGTAAATTTTTTTGCATGATGGTTAAACCACATGCAGATCAATCATATGAAACATGTAGTGTCACCAAAAGGAAAAGGCATTTATATTGTCAACATAGCTTTGAAGACTGTACAATAGCATATCAATATTGGTCATAGCGATCATGAAGAACTTGTCGAGTAATGTGTAAAGGACATTGTTGATAGTGGTGTTGAATTTGAGGTAATCAAATTTTTGTTGTCATAGTTAATCTGTCCCAATGTTTTGTCATAAATTTTCGTGCTTAAAATTTTATTTTTGACAAAAATGTATTGATTGCATTCTTCATACTTTTCAATGCTTAATAAGACATTCTTTATACTTTTGAATTTTGTATATTTGTTTTGCATGATGAAACCACATGCAGGGAAACTCTATAAAAGCAACATGATGAAAAGGACAAGTCCTTATCAAAAGAACTATGAAAGATGCACTAAGTGATCTCAATATTGATAGCGATCATATTGACATTGAACTCGAGGATAATGTGCAATATATTCATAGTGGTACTAGTGAACTCGAGGTGAGTGCAATAATTATAC
>JASDQU010345811.1:0-11601 GCA_032191745.1 Picea mariana
TACACTGCACCAATCCCAATTCATTGTGATAACACTAGTGCCATCAGTGTGTCTAAAAATCCTGTCTTCCACTCCAAGATAAAACATATTCCCATAAAATATCATTTTATGAGAGAGAAGGCCACCAATCAAATTGTTCAGGTCCATTACATTCCCACTACAGAACAAATTGCAGACATCTTTACTAAACCCCTAGCCAAGACACAGTTTGAATATCTCAAACAGAAGCTGGGTGTCATTTCATTTCACACCTAAAGAGTCCATCTTGTTAGGGGGAGTTGTGTATTGGTTGAATATCTAATGCCTCCTAAAATTACTGCAATAGCTCAGGGGGAGCATGTATCCTCTTTGAAATTGATGTCAAAGGGGGAGAAAAGAATTCGGGTGCCTCAATTGCCATCAATGCCAAAGAGGGAGATTGTTGGAAAATATTTAATAGGTAGCATATGCTTGTCATTGATGGAAATTACAACAATGAAGATGGAATGAGTATAGGGAGACTGTAACAGACGGGAATCAGAAGCAATTTGGGAAGACACTGCAGGAAGAATGTAACAGACGGGCATCAGAAGCAGTTTGGGAAGACACTGTAGAGGATGGTTGGCATGCTTTATAGGTAGTATGCGCTTGTCATTGATGGCAGGATCAAAGTGTGCATCGATGGAAAAATAGGAACAACATAAGCTTAGGAGGAATTAGCACAGAGTCGAATGCAGTGCGTAGGTGTGCACCAGGGATGAGGTTAACTCATGGCTAAAGCTTAATGGAGATAGCGTACTTAGGATCACAGGCGGATCAAAGGTCGAGGCCTTTGACACTTAGAAATTCTTCCAAGTAAGGAGGATGCGTAAGCTTGGAGGAGAAGCGTCAGTGATCGTTGGATCACATCCCGAATTCCTGATGACCATCAGATCTCAATGTAGACAAGAGGAGCGTGCAGATATGGAGGATAGATCTCGGGCGTTAGATCTGAGCGTAGGGTCCGACCACTGTTGGATCGAGGAGAACCTGCACATTCTTTAAAGTGCAAGGAGTAGAGGGCTCACAAAATCCTGAAAGAAGGAGGACCGTCCATCTACAGGTAGGACACATGGGGATAGATCGTCAGGTCATTGACTGGAGAGTCAAAGGAACGATGTTCCCTAACCTCTCGAAATCGCGATATCTGAAATTGTGATTTAATCTCAGCCCTCAGATTAAGGTTGAATCTGGATTGTTGATTCCATTTGTTAGCGATATGTCTTGTAAAGGGGTTAGAATGTAAAGGAATGGGTTAAAAACCCACTTGTCCTAAGTTTGGGGTGCTAATGCGCCCATGATTAAGTGAAAATCAAGTCTGGACGGCAAGGATCGCGGCGCCCGGATCAACGACGCAGGTGTGATTCCGGACCCCCCCCCACCTTTCTACCTTTAAGCAGGGGGGGTCCAGAATCCAGGGCGCACCTCTTCAATGACCAAGATCGTAGCACCCGGATCAACTGCGATAAAGAAAATTCCGGCCCCCCCCTGCCTTTCTACCTTTAAGTGGAGGTGGGGGGTATGGAATTGAGTGCGCAGCTTTCCAACGGCCAAGATTAGCATGCCTGGATCAACGGCACTTGGGAAATCTCGCCCTTCTCAGCTGCCCTGTGTTTAGCTTGCGTGGGCCCTTCTCCCGTTATGATATCTTCCAGAACCACTTGTTCTCCTCCTGGCCGTGCGATGAGGCTCGCACCCTTTCTCCCTCTCCTCATCTTCTGACATCTGTCGCTTTCCCCTCTCTCAGTCCTCATGGTCCCTTTCCCAACTCACCCTCCATCCATTTCCTGCCATGCATCCCACCTTTTTCCGCGATAGCCTCCTACCACAAGTGCACCCATTATGCCTTGTCATACCCCTTCCACTTATCATCTTCCGCCACGTGTCTCCCCCCGCCACCTCTCTTAAACCTCATCTCTTCTTTCTTCTCCCTCGTGTCCTGGCCCTATCACTCTGTTCCTGTGCCCCATCTTCCACACTGGCCCTCATGCCTATTCCTTAGGCCAGTCATTTGTTCCAAGTGGCAGCGCAGGAGGCCCTCCACATCCCAAAGGTGCCAGGTTGGCTAGGCCATCCTCAATCCCGACGAAGCAGTTATTGAAGCGGTTGATCATGGTTAGACATCGTCTCCGCCATAATGGGAAAGCACGGAAATGAATTAAAGGCACATCGATTCACCATTGGAACTGTCAAAGAGAAAGATTGCGTCTGACATAAGTTGCACGATCTTTCAAATGTTGACTGTCAGAAGCCATGCAGATGCAAAGCTTTCAATGCAATGTCTCGGTTCCACTGCTGTTATTGTTCTGAGTATATGAAGGCATTTTCGCCATTTTTGTATCTATCGATGGTAGAGATAAGCTCCCGACTGTTATAGTTTCAGCAAACGTTCTGGTTTCCTGGTCATGTATCTGTGTTTGAGACTTCTTGGTTTATAACAAACAGTTCTTCTTTTCCATCTGTGTTTCAGCTCATGTCATAGAGTTCATAGTCGAAGGATTCTCGTGGATTATTGCAATCTTGTTATGATAAAGGATTTGTTGTGACATTATTGTATTCTCTGGTTTTCTGTGTTTGAACGTGAAAGGATCTTGCGTTCAAATGATTTCTTCTCCAGTCTGTGATGAACCTGATGTTTATGATAGACCTTTGCACTCTTCTCATGCAAGTCTTCGCCCTACTCGCCCTTTATTTGCAACTCACAGTTTGAAGTTTATCAAGACCTCACTCGTCCATGCATGCCTGGCATAGTTTCTGAGTTGAGACGATGTTGTTCTGAGTTTTCCTCCATTTGATCACCCCTTTAAAACAAATCGTGACATCAAACTGATGGGCATCAGGCTCTGCTCCTGCAAGCAATCCAGGAGTGACTTCTGGCTCCAACATTTATGGTGCCGTTGTCGGGGACGAAGTTGAATATTTTCCCTGGGATTGAACGACAAAGATCAACTGGTTCTGAAGGTGCATCAGATATCAGAACTTGAAGATTGCTACTGTGCACCTGGTGACTCCATTGTGACGACTCCATTGGGGAGAACCTGTTCTATCAATTGTGGCTTCGAGAGGTAGACATACGAGGTCTAATCCACACTTGCCTTTAGCTACACCAGGTGCCGACTCGAAAGTGGTGTGCAGAAAGGGAAAGAGCTCTGCAGAAGAAGTTTCCATCGTCGAAACAGGTAATACGCCGTCCGCTTCTGTGAGAACTCCATTTTCTTATTCTCAGCTTCCTAGTCTTCCTTCCTCTGAGGTTTCCCATTTTCTGAATTTCGGGAGTGTTCCTGCTGAGTTTTCTCCTCCTGGTCTAGTATCAGAGGGAGAGATCCTTGTCACTCCCCCCTCCCTGGAGGTCGTGCCTCAACACAGACCTCAAACTTTTGAAGGTTTCACCACCCCTCCTTTTATTGCTACTGTTGCACAGAGAGAAGCATCTTCACATTCAGGTCCCTTAGCCTTCTCTCTGTTTTCCCCGTCGTCTCCTTCGAGAGCCTCTTTTTCGACTTCTCCCATCCACACTCCTTCTCCTCCGAGTTCTCCTCTACCTAATGCCCCTATGGCTGGTGCTAATCCCCCTCCGAATAGAATGGATGCCATAGTCACAGCTAGATATGCTCCCTTAGTCCTACCCCATCCTATGAATCCTCTCCCCACTGGAGACTATTTGAAATATATGCCTAAATTTGTGGGAGAAGGAGACATAACTGCTGAAGAGCACTTGGCTGCTTTTTACAGTTATGCAGACAACCTAAACATTGAAAATGAAGATGTCTGGATGAGAGTCTTTGTCGAGAGCCTAGATGGAGAAGTAAGGAAATGGTTTAGGGGATTGGCCCCTAGATCTATTGTTGGCATTGAATCCCTAGATAATGTTTTCCTGAGGCAGTGGGGAGATAGGAAAGATTACATATATTACATGACAAAGTTTGGGTCTCTAAAGAAAATGGAAGGAGAGTCTGTTTCTGACTTCTCCAAAATATTCAATAAGATGTATAACAATATTCCTGCAAAGGTAAAGCATTCTGAAGCCTCTTCTCATATTTCCTATGCTGGTGCTTTTGACCCTGATTTCTGTCTTTTATTAAGAGAAAGAAGAGCCACCTCCTTAGCTCAAATGCAAGATGCAGCTATAGAAGTAGAATCAAACATATTAGCAGCTGACAGACTGAGGAACAAAGCTGACGCAGACAGAAGAAAAGGAAAATCGGAAGCCTCCACTTCTGGCCCATCACTGCCCCACCCTCAAGTAAATGAGATGATCCAGGTGATGAACTTTCTAAAAGAAGAGATGGAGACATTGAAAGTGGAAAGGAAACAAATGAACAAGGGCCCTCAGAACACTGAGAACAGGGAAGGTTTCAGAAGGCCAAATAATTTCACTCCTCCAACTATGCACAGAGAGAAGGAAAGAGACAGAGACGACCAAAGAATTCAGGCTCCCTTCCATAAAAATTTTGTGGCCGATGAAGAAGAAGGGGAAATAGATGAACTTGAGCCTAAAATCCACTGTTTAGAAGTCACTCCTCCTTTTCCTCATCTCACTCGGATAGCCTATGAATATTCTCTCATGGATGGTCAGCTGAATGAATTGAGCAAGGGAGATAAAGCTAGTGGCGGTCGAGGCAGGTACAACTTGAGGTCTGATAAAAGGGCAGCAACACCTGATGTTCCTGAGCCATCCACTAGAATAGAGAGACTTGCTAATGAAGTGGCAGACATTCACAAAGGTAAGAAGGCCCAACCTCTCTCTCCCATTGTCCAAAATCATGTTCCTGAAATTAGAGAAATTCCAAAGCTCACACCTCCTTTTAATTTCGAGCATGAGATCCAAAAGATCAGAATCCCTGTGCCACTTACTGAGCTAATCAAACATGGGGAATTCAAGAAGCGCTTCTCTGACCTTTTGAAATATGAAGCCTCATACCCTCTCACAGACTCCATCAACCTTCAAGATGAAAGGCCTGCAGTTGTCCTAGGTCCCATGGTAGAAGATAGAGATGATTCATCCCCTCCCTTCTACACATCCCTGAACATACATGATAAAGTGTTGCATAATTTCCTTATGGATTCAGGGGCCTCCCACAACCTCATGCCCAAAACTGTCATGGAAGAATTAGGACTGGAAGTCACCCGAGCCTATCACGACCTCTATTCTTTCGACTGCAGGAGGGTGCAATGTTTGGGATTAATCAAAGACCTAGCAGTTTCTTTGTTTCAACTGCCCATGAAAAGTATGGTCATGGATATTGTGGTAGCTGATGTCCCCCCTAAGTTTGGCATGTTGTTGTCAAGATCTTGGATAAAAAGACTGGGGGGAACCTTATATATGGACCTCACATATGCCACTATCCCAATATTTGGAGGGGAACACAGGAGATTGTACAAAGAAGCCCAACTGGCCTACATAATCAGTGATGAAGCCAACCCTACCAATCATCCCATCTATGCCTTGGAAACTGATTTAGGCTCCAGTTTACTACAGCTCACCCACACCCTTGAGGCTCCTTTACAGATCAGAAAGCATCCCATTCTTAATCAGGAGACACCCCCTCCAATCACCTTTGTTTGGAAGATGTTCTTTGATGGAGCTTCCTCCAGTATAGGTGCAGGTGTCAGAGTGGTATTTATATCCCCTTATCAAGAGACCATATCTCTGTCATACAAGCTGGAATTTGAAGTCACCAACAACGTGGCAGAGTACGAAGCTCTGGTTATGGGATTAAGAGCTGCAAAAGAAATGGAAATTAAGGAGATGGTTGTGTTTGGAGATGCGGAACTGATTGTCCAGCAGATCAAAAATGTTTATCAAGCCAAGAATCCTCGTCTCAGGAATTACAGGAATGAGGTATGGGACCTTCTTAATAATTTTTTCTTGGCCCTTAACATTTCCTACATTCCGAGGGAAGAAAATGCCCCAGCCAACTATTTAGCTTTCACAGCTAGTCTGCTCGAAGTTCCTGCGCTGCCCACTGTCGGGTCCAATGTTGAAATAAAATACAAACCCTCTGTACTGGAGAATGTCAAGCATTGGAAGGTATTTGAAGATGATCAGGAGATCGAAAAGTTCCTTCAATCCGTTGATGACTTTTCTGCAATGCACATAGATGAGGACCCTAACACGGAAGATGACCATCACCCTGAGGAGTTTTTGAATAAAGTTGATGACCACCAAATTATACAGCTACCAAGCAACCACATACCAAGAGGACTAATCCCATTAGAAAGGTTGTTTGATGGGAATGATGTGGCAGTAAAGGGTATAGTTTTAGGTGATGATGCCGACACAGATGAATGCAACATAGGCACACAAGAGGAGCCCAAGTTTGTCAAGCTGTCAAGGAGTTTGACCAAGGAGCAGAGGGTTGAATACACTAAGTTGCTGAGGGAGTTTGCTGATTTGTTTTCATGGACTTACGAAGACCTCAAGACATATGACACGTCAGTCATTGAGCATAAGATCCCACTGAAAGAGGAGGCTAAGCCATTCAAGCAGAAGCTAAGACAGATAAATCCCATGCTGCTACCTGTCATGGAGAAGGAAGTGAAGAAGCTGCTAGATGCCCAAATCATTGTCCCCTTGAGATACTCTGACTGGGTAGCCAATTTGGCCCCAGTGAGGAAGAAGAATGGAGAAATCAGACTCTGTGTCGATTTCAGGAACCTGAACAGAATTTCAAGGAAGGACAATTATCCCCTGCCTAACATGGAACATATATTGCAGAAGGTCATTGGCACATCTAGAATATCTATGATTGATGGCTTTTCTGGTTACAATCAGATATCAGTCATGCCTGAGGACAGGGAAAAGACAGCCTTCACCACTCCATGGGGCACATTCATGTATGCCAAAATTCTTTTCGGATTGATGAATGCAGGAGCAACTTTTCAGCGAGCCATGGATATAGCCTTCATCGGGGAGAAAGATAAGTTTGTGGTGATTTACCTAGATGACATAAAAGTCTTTTCCAGGACTGATAAAGAGCACCACAGCCACTTGAAGAAGGTTTTTCAGAAGTGTCGGAGGTTTGGCCTTTCCCTGAATCCCAAGAAATCATTGTTTTCTATGCAAGAAGGGAAGTTGTTAGGCCATATAGTATCAGCAGAGGGAGTGAGGATTGATCCTGACCGGGTAGAAGCACTTCAGACCCTGCCACTTCCCAGATCTAAGAAGGAAGTTCAGGCTTTTTTGGGGAGGATAAATTTTCTGAGGAGGTTTGTCTCAAATTTTGCTGAGCTGGTGAAACACATCACAGCCATGCTCAGGAAGGGGAATGAAGTGAAATGGACTGCTGAACCCAGGGAATATTTTGCCCAAATAAAGAAGGCGTTGGCTGAGGCACCTGTGCTAATCAGTCCCAATTATTCCAAAGATTTTCTGATATTTTCTTTTGCTTCCTGTGATACAGTAGCGACAGTTTTGTTGTAGAAAAATGATCAAGGTCAAGAACAACCTATTGCTTTCTACAGCAAGGCATTGAGAGATGCAGAACTCCGATATGAGATCATGGAGAAGCAGGCCTATGCCCTGGTGAAGGCTCTTAAAGCCTTCAGATTCTATGTCTTGCACTCAAAGATCACTGCATATGTCCCTTCAACCTCTGTGAAGGACATTCTTATACAGCCTGACATAGACGGGAGGAGAGGTAAATGGATCGCCAAGATCCTAGAATTCGATCTGGAAATCAAGCCCACCAAGCTGATAAAAGGGCAGGGCTTAGCCAAGCTGCTGGCTGAATCCAATTGCAAAGCCTTGGGAATCAATTTCATCAACGAGCAAGATGAGTCATCCAACAGAAATTCCCAAAGGGCTTTACCACTAGCAGCATGCGCCTGATACAAGGATATCTTGTATTTCTTGCAAGACTTGCGGCCTCCTGATGGGATGAAAAAAGGCAAGGCAAGAGCTTTAAAGCTCAAAGCGGTCAGATATTGCCTCATTGACCAAAATTTGTACTAGAAAGATCCTCTAGGGGTATTACTAAGGTGTCTGGACCCCAAGCAGGCCCATAAGGTTATGTTCGATTTCCATAGTAATCTCTGTGGAGGTCATCATTTTTGGAAGGCCACAGCTCACAAGATCCTCCGGGCTGGGTATTACTGGCCCACCTTATTTCCTGATGTCTGTAGGGAGGTCAAGGCTTGCATTAAATGCTAGAAGTTCTTAGGTAAGCAGCAACTCAAATCTCTGCCATTAAATCCTATAGTAGTTTTGGCACCCTTTTAGCAGTGGGGATTGGATTTCATCGGAGAGATTCATCCTCCCTCAAGTAGCCAGCATAGATGGATCCTCACTGCAACCAATTATTTTACCAAGTGGATAGAGGCTATCCCCACCAGGAGCACTTCTCACAAAGTAATCATCAGCCTCTTGGAAGACGTCATAGCCAGATTTGGATGCCCAAGCAAGATTGTCACTGACAATGCCACCCCCTTCAGGTCTGAGCCCCTGGTCAAGTTCTGTGAACAATTTGGGATTTCATTGGTTCACTCTACTCCATACTATCCTCAAGGAAATGGACTGGCAGAATCCTCCAATAAAAGCCTAATCAAGCTTATCAAGAGGCTACTGGAGGACAATAAAAAGGCCTGGGACTCAAAGCTCAAATTTGCTCTTTGGGTTGATCGGGTGACAACCAAGAAATCTCTGGGTATCTCACCTTTCCAACTAGTTTATGGAATAGAGGCCGTTTTCCCCACTCAGCTTGCTTTACCTGTGGCAAAATTCCTCCAGGACCTTGAAGAAGAACCTAACCATGTGCTCAGAAGAATTCATCAAATGGTGGAAGTGCAGCAGATCAGAGAACAGGTCATGGACAGGGCCTACAATCATCAGCAGAAGATCAAGAAAGCTTTTGACAGGAAGAGCAAAAAGAAACAATTCGAGTAGGGTGACCTGGTGCTCAAATGGGATGCACCGAGGCAGGAAAGGGGCAAACACAGTAAATTTGATGCCCTTTGGTTCGGGCCTTTCAAGATCCTTGAAGTATTTTCAAACAATACCTACAGGTTGCAGGATCTAGAAGGCAAAGAAGTTTTTAGCAGCCCAGTGAATGGGCATTTCTTGAAAAAATGTTTTCTGTGAGCCGCAGTCAGCTCTTTTGTTTTGTAAATATTGTTTTTTTTTTTGTTTTCAGTTTAATAAATGACTCCATAGCCTAACAGCAAAGGCACTGGATCTGCAAAAGATTTCTTAGAGCATCACAGGGACGACTCTATCCCCCATGGAGCCAAATGTTAGCGATATTTCTTGTAAAGGGGTTAGAATGTAAAGGAATGGGTTAAAAACCCACTTGTCCTAAGTTTGGGGTGCTAATGCGCCCATGATTAAGTGAAAATCAAGTCTGGAAGGCAAGGATTGCGGTGCCCGGATCAATGGCGTAGGTGTGATTCTGGATCCCCCCCACCTTTCTACCTTTAAGCAGGGGGGGGGTCCAGAATCCAGGGTGCACCTCTTCAACGGCCAAGATCGTAGCGCCTGGATCAATGACAATAAAGACAATTCTGGACCCCCCTGCCTTTCTACCTTTAAGCGGAGAGGGGGGGTCCAGAATTGAGCGCGCAGCTTTCCAACGGCCAATATTAGCGTGCCCGGATCAACGGCGCCTGGGAAATCTCGCCCTTCTCAGCTGCCCTGTGTTTAGCCTACGTGGGCCCTTCTCCCGTTATGATATCTTCCAGAACCACCTGTTCTCCCCCTGGCCGTGCGATGAGTCTCGCGCCCTTCCGCCCTCTCCTTATCTTCTGACATCTATCGCTTTCCCCTCTCTCGGTCCTCATGGTCCCTTTCCCAACTCACCCTCCATCCATTTCCTGCCATGCGTCCCACCTTTTTCCGCGACAGCCTCCTACCACAAGTGCACCCATTATGCCTTGTCCTACCCCTTCCACTTATCATCTTCCGCCACGTGTCTCCCCCCACCACCTCTCTTAAACCTCATCTCTTCTTTCTTCTCCCTCGCGTCCTGGCCCCATCACTCTGTTCATGTACCCCATCTTCCGCACTGGCCCTCATGCCTATTCCTTAGGCTAGTCAGTTGTTCCAAGTGGTAGCGCAGGAGGCCCTCCACATCCCAAAGGTGCCAGGTTGGCTGGGCCATCCTCAATCCTGACGAAGCAGTTATTGAAGCGGTTGATGGTGGTTAGACATTGTCTCCGCCATAATGGGAAAGCACGGAAATGAATTAAAGGCACGTCGATTCGCCGTTGGAACTGTCAAAGAGAAAGATTGTGTCTGACATAAGTTGCACGATCTTTCAGATGTTGACTGTCAGAAGCCATGCAGACACAAAGCTTTCAATGCAATGTCTCGGTTCTGCTGCTGTTGTTGTTCTGAATATATGAAGGCGTTTTCACCATTTTTGTATCTATCGATGGTAGAGCTAAGCTCCTGACTGTTATAGTTTCAACAAACGTTCTAGTTTCCTGGTCATGTATCTATGTTTGAGACTTCTTGGTTTATAACAAACAGTTCTTCTTTTCCATCTGTGTTTCATCTCATGTCAGAGAGTTCATAGTCGAAGGATTCGCGTGGATTATTGCAATCTTGTTATGATAAAGGATTTGTTGTGACATTATTGTATTCTTTGGTTTTCTGTGTTTGAACGTGAAAGGATCTTGCGTTCGAATGCTTTCTTCTCCAGTCTGTGATGAACCTGATGTTTATGATAGACCTTTGCACTCTTCTCATGCAATTCTTCCCCCTACTCACCCTTTATTTGCAACTCACTGTTTGAAGTTTATCAAGACCTCACTCATCCATGCATGCCTGGCCTAGTTTCTAAGTTGAGACGATGTTGTTCTGAGTTTTCCTCCATTTGATCACCCCTTTAAAACAAATCATGACATTAAACTGATGGGCGTCAGGCTCTGCTCCTGCAAGCAATCCAGGAGTCACTTCTGGCTCCAACACCAGTCCATGTCGGAGTTTCAGGGATTGAGAGTTGGAGATGTCAAGTAATATCATCCACAGAAATCCCGATTTCGCGATATGCAAAATCGCGACTTAATCGCAGTAGTTGAACCAAGATCAGATCTATACCATTGATCCAACACCATATCAGAGTTTCGTGAATCGCGACATGGAGAGGGAAAAGAAACAATGCAACAAGAATTGTGAAATCATGATTTAATCGCAGCCATTGAATCAAGGTTTGATCTGGACTGTCGATCTCAGTCCATTTCGGAGTTTCGCGGATCGAGAGTTGAAGATGTCAAAGAAAAATAACCACAGGAATCCCGAAATCGCAATATGCGATATTGCAATTTAATCGCAGCCATCAGATCAAGATGTGATCTGGACCATTGATACGACTCCATTACGAAGTTTCGTGGATCGGAACTTTGAAGTGACAAAAACACTAAACGTCAAGAGTGTCGAAATCGCGATGTGTGAAATCTCGACTGAATCTGAACCGTCAGATCAAGATGTGATCTGGACTGTCGATCCGACTCACATCATCATACCACATCATCTAGGACCACATGGCACAACCAGGTAATGACAAGTGTCAGACTGATTCAACATTTCAGGCACATGTAAGTCACGAATCAGAGTGACACGTGGCAGTATTCAACACGTGTCAATCC
>JASDQU010345812.1:0-12420 GCA_032191745.1 Picea mariana
CAGGGGGCATCTGTTATCACTGAAATTTCATCTGCACATTGCGACAAGAACTCCACATCATCAAAACAACAATGAATTCATTCATGGCACTGAATTAAGTTCACAGCATTCCAGAAGGGTCAAAAAATATACAAAGTAACCAAAAATTGAAGGGTGCTTTACAGCAGCTTGATGTGCACGCACATGCGCGGGACAAAAACCTGTTACTAGCGCATGCACGCCCGACGCGTGACTGTCAACACAAAAACCCGCGCATCTGATAATACGACGCATTAATTGCATAAGTTGGCTTCCCGACCGCCTATGGACCAGCCCCCAAGATGATTTGACTCTCAAATCAGAGTCGGCTCTGCAAAATCGGCGAGTTAATGACCTAAGTAAACCCTAAACGGGTCCCTGTTCACACTTGAAGAAGGTTACGTGACCGCCTGAAGAAATGCTATAAAAAGCCGTGAGGATACACTGTTTTGGCAAGGAATTCTAAGCACTGTTATGCTATTCATATGGTTAAAGGCTCATCCTTTGATAACAATCCATCAGCTGCATCACCCAGAGTTCTTTCACTGCTGTGTGCAGTTCATTTCATTTGTAAGGAAAGCATTGTGTTGAGGGCCCCGAAGAACCTTCCGCTGGAGGGAGAAGGAATCTCTGGTCTCTTTCTTTAGCGTGCTCTGGTTTCATTAATACACCAGCCTGAAACCATTGATGACCCCTGTGTCTTGTGTTTGATGTTCTTTGTTTATTTTCGCAGTGTTATTTGTTTTTAGTTGATAGTTAGATTGTAGTTAGTTTTGTTTTCTTTAACCCTCTTTGCTCCACAGCTATTCTGCCCTGCCAGACCCAACAGGGTATGCAAGCGCTCTCCATTTTCTCACCTGGTGACCATTTGAACGTGAACAATGACTTTCCTCTGAAACATTATAAGTACCTTCCTCGGTTCGATGGAGAGATTGATAGAAAGTTAGCTGAAAAACATATTCAGTTCTTTGAGAATTTTATAGAACTTTTTAAGATCGAACATGATGATGTGTCTATCAGGGCCTTTTCTCAGACCTTACAAGGACATGCCAAAGCATGGTTCAAACATTTTCAGCCTCAGTCAATTAGCTCATGGGATGAATTGAGGGAAGCTTTCCATATATTTTGGGGTGAGAGAAAGTCATGTGATCTACTCCTTTCAGATTTTTATGCCATGAGAAGAACGAAAGATGAAACTATCTCAAGTTTCAGTAGGAGGTTTGCTAGTATTTATTATAAATTGCCTAAAGAAGTCCAACCTCCTGAAGTTGTTGCCATGCTCCATTATGTAACAACCTTTCAATCAGACTTGTGTTTTATTTTGATGGAGAGGAGGCCTATGTCTTTGCAATAGATGTTCAACAATGCTCAGGAATTTGAAGACAATATTCATGCATGTAAACAAATTCAAAATGAGGAGTTGGATGCTAAAGAAGAGACAATGAATATAAACAAATAATAGTTAATTTAAATCTTGAGAAGAGGGTTAATAATATCATATGTCCTCTTGAAGCTTTAAATGTTGAGGATTTTGCAGAGGATTATGTTCCACTTATTGAAAAAGAAGGTGCTAATTTAGCTTCTGATCCATACCATGATGAGCACAGGACTGATTGTTTTATGTATTCATTTTTAGACAGTCAAGAAAATGAATTTGCAAATCATCTTGTTGAAGAGCAGGTTGATGTCCCAAACTTTTTCTTGTTGGATGACATTGCAGATGTTGTTGATTTTCCTACATATGATGAATATGATGATGGTTATGATGTTAAATTCCTAGAACAACCAGATGCATGTTCTCTATCAAAAAATGTTCCTTTTCAGCAGTGTAATGAGAGCAATCAACCTACATATCACAGCTACAAAGAAGAATTTGAAGAAAGTAACGAATCAGTTGAAGGGAATTCTTTACCTTTAGGTTTTTCTTCATTTAAATTGTTGAAAAAAAATTTAAACATCATCACTGAGGCAGAGGAATGTGCATTGATTCAAAATCACACTGATTCATGGGAAAAAATTGACAAGAAATTGCAGTAATTTTCTCATGTGTTTAATGACCTGGTTGCTTGTTATATGGAAGGTTTTATCATTTCAAAATTGCAACCATTAGTCAAAGATGAATCTGAAAATGAGTATGTTCAACAATCCAAAGAAATTGAAAAATGTGCATATGACAACAGTGAAGAAAATGAAGAAAGTTTTAAATTAGATGAAAGAACTTTGCCATTGTGTTTTGCATCTTTCGAATTGCTAAAGCAAATGTTTATAATGTTTCATATTGGAAATCCTACATGCATGATGTTGAATATGAAGAAAGCAATGGACTTGCAAATGAAAATTGTCTTCCATTATGTTTTTATTCCTTTGAATTGTTGAAATTAAATCATGAGATAACATAGGAAGAAGTGAAGTCTAATTGCATTCACAGTGACATTGTTTTACATGAGAAAATTGTTATTGGTGAAGAGGACCAACAATCTTCTCATACTTTTAATGACCCTGTTGTTGATTACATGGAAAGTTGTTTTAGTCCATATTTGCAACATGTGATCAACTACCATCTTGGAAATAAATATGATGGTAAATAAACATCAGTGTTAGATATGGATTGCTTGCCACTACGGGTTTCATTTCAGCCAACACTGTCTTCTGATTCAGAAGATTGTTATTTCCAGCAGTCTCAGCAGATTTTTCATCCTCCTTGTGGTGATCAATAGGTTCAATTACATGAAAACAAGGATACAGTGGAAGGGGTGAAACATGATTGTTGTTTTATGTGTGTCTTGAAGGATCCATTTGCAGTTTTGGTGGAGGCGACAAACAGTCTCAATGTTTTTTATTTTTTGAGATTTGAATTTATAGCTAAATTTTTGAATGACTTATCAGTAAACAGGCTTTGGAGCAAGAATGTGAAAAGAAAGAAAAAAGTGTATAAAGTGTTTGCATGGTTACATTTGCATTTTGATTTCACTTCATTGACATCTTTTTCAGCAGTTAGGGTAGGTTCCGTGTGAATAAGCTCGGTACTATGAGCATTTCGTTTAGCAATCTGCAGTTTTCATCTTCATCTTAGTTTCAGTTTTCAGTTTGGAACATATACAGTTTTGGGTTTTCAACAGATGCAGGTTACAAGTTACAGTTGGAAAGTTGAGTTTGGGAGAAGCCCAATGGATTGGCACATGGTATATTGCTCTTTTCTACCTCACAGGGAGGATAACATCCCCACTGGAGCCAATTGTTAGCACTATTATTTTCATGGCTAAGGTTAGAGGTTTGTCAACAATTTTTCAAATTCATGCATGTTAGCACCCATATTGTTTTTATGACTCACATCATCCAACATCTCCAAGGGTCATTTTTAAAAGGAAGCTTATCATTTATTTGTTCCATTTTCATTTGCAACTGTACGTTGCAAAAATTTTCTATGTGCTACGCAGAGCACTTCATCGCACAAAGGATTCTATCGTGCCGTGGATTTCTGTTGCACAGTGGATTCTACCACGCAATGGATTCTGTCGCACAGTGGATTTCTGTCACACAGTGGATTCTGTCGCACAGTGGATTTCTACCATGCAGTGGATTTCTCTCGTGCATTGGATTCTATCGCACATAGGATGTTGTTGCACATTGGATTTCATCACACATAGGATGTTGTCATGCAATGGATTCTATTGTGCAATGGAATTTTCCTACACACAAGCTACAGGCCGCACTGCGAAAATCACTGCTTTAGTGGTCAACTTCAAGATCAATGTTTGACCAACTGGAGAGGAATTTTGAAAATCCCTGGGAGGTTTTTGTCTAGGACAAGACAAATAATAAAAACCTCTCTCAGATTTACAAAATGTGTCACACAGTGGGATATTAGAAGGAATATTTGATCCCTATTTCTCAGTTTTCATGATTTCTTGTCTGAGACATGTTTTTATGACACGTATTTCGGCATATGGAAATGAATTTCAAGAAACCAAGAGAGATTTTTATTCATAACAATATTAAATACAAAAACCTCTCTTAGTTTCTAAAAATAGTTTTTTATTAGTGATATATGATGTCATATTTAATGCCTATTTTAATAGTTTGCTACACAAATCCGCTATGTTTTTTTCTATAGGTTGTTGTTGCATAGAAGACTTGTTGTGCATGGGTGACAAAGTGTCCAACAGTGCACATGATGACTCATCAAAACCATATGTTCAAATTTTGATCATGATTAATGATTGTAAATAATATTTCGGTTATGATTATGATTTGACAAAGTCAGGTTTTCTATTTTTAGTGAATCCGTTGAAGTTATTGTTCTCTTTCAAAGAAAACAGATCCATGATTCCAGGAGAGAGTAGCTCGACTCTAACAGCCAAGGGTGACATTATTTTTCTATATATGGGGATCATTTTCATGTAAAAGGGGTTGGTTTTCAAAGTGGGTAGATGACTGCTATTGTTTGTAATCTAAGTTTTGACGAAAATTTAATGCAAAGGTCTTGTGACTTGATGAAAAGATTCTAGTTGTAATAGTTGGAGGTATTGTGCCTCTTTATTTGTGTATGTGTTTCCTGTCATATTTATTCCATATCCTGTACTATCTATTTTGGAATGAATTTTTGAACCTGCAGATTGGCTATATAGTGCCCCTTGTTTGCGCCACTTAGAAAAACCGTTTTCCTCTAAAGCTAACTCCAAATTCGTCCACAATGATGCTTCTGAGTTACTTCCTGTAATTTCTCCCACCACATTACGGTTTTACACTGAATACTATTGCTCGCCTAGCCTTATCCTCTCAAGTCCGGTCACCAAGTCATTCATCTATGTCATTTATTCAAATCGACTCCACAACCCAAGTTTTACTTTCTTGCCCCAATATAACCAGAACCCATTACATTAAAGGTGTTTAAATATAGCCATTATGTTCCCAAGTCATATCCTGCATGGAGACCGCGCAATTTCTGAGAGATCCCTCTCCATATCAGAAAGACTAGTTTCGGGTCTAAAAGTTGGTTGAAAAACTTACCTTCGTCATATGTTTATCATCCAAACAGATTTACAGAGTGCTGATAGATTCAATATCGCAACAACAAATTTTTTTGAATACTAGTTAATTCATTGTATGGCCTATTGGTACCCAGGAAAATATACAAGAGGTTTGAATCCTTCATAGTGAGTCAGGATTTATCAAAGGGTAGGAATGACTATACAATTTATAGTACATTCACAGACTTGATTTTATTTGTTGATGATATGCTCGATGCAAGCCGAAGGATGGATAAAATTAGTAAGAAAATGACTCACGTGGACAAGAGAATTCAGATGAGGGATCAAGGAGTAGCAAAAGAAATTATGGGCATCGAAGTACACAGAGATGCTAATGGTAAGCTCTGTTTGGAGTTCAGTATGAACATTGTAAAACTAGTTTTTATCCCTCTTGCTTTCCATTATAAGTTTTGTTCAAGCATAGGGCCTATCTATAAAGAAGAAAAGGTCATTTCTCATGTAAGTCCAGTAGGAGGTCTATTGTATGTGATGAAATAGTTAAGACCATATGTTTCACATGCTAATGATGTTGTCATAAAAATGACAAATTCATGTGTTGCAATGAAATGGGTGCTTTAGCGTATGAGAAGCACAAATGTCAACTATAATGGTTATACCAAGATGGTCTTTGATAATTGTAATGTATATTTTATAGATATTTTGGAAAGGAGGAGATCTATCACTAAATTGGTATCACAACATAGTTGTGGAAGACATGTTGGAGGTGGAGTGACCCCTCAGGAAATCCAAACTCGTGCAAGTCACACATGCGAGATCATGATACCAATTTTATTAGAGAAGTTGCAGTGGTGCTTGGCTTCTATTAGCTTGCAGCAAAGGTGATGAGCAAAAGGAAGAACCAAGGTATCAGGTTAATTGTTGTCAAGGTGGAGATTGTTGGGATTTGGTGAAAACCAATTACCAAGAATAGATTTGGATCCTATTATTCTGCACTGGTTACAACCGAATAGACCAAGTTAGAATATGGATAGGGATTGCATTTAATATTCAGTTTCTTGTGTGAATTTATAAATTCATGTAAGCCTGCAGAGGCAAATACGACTGTGAGATGTCTGAGTGTGAGATATTGAGAGAGAACTTGCAAATCTGATGTAATCTCCATAATCCAAATAATAAGACAATCGATGCCTATGATTGGTGGATGTAGCCCAACGATTGGGTGAACCACGTGAAATCCTTGTGTATATTTCTTATGTATGTCATTGTTAATTATCATTGACAATTGTGTTTTCTGCATTGACAATTCTAACAAGTGGTATCAGAGCTGGTTAGAGCTGGTTGAAGGAGCACCAAATTCTTGGAGAAGCCAGAAGTGAAATATATGTGAGGGTGCATCAATTTATACATCCCCGTAGGTCCCTCCTCTCGAAGGGTGAAAAGACTTATTACTCATCCTTATGCCCGTAAAAAATTTATGAAAATTTCGCAATTGAGTATGAGGAACAATGCGTAGAGCTTTCACGATTTTCACACTCCAGTGTGTCGAGAGGTGTAGACTCCCTGCACTCCAATGTTGTGTGAGGTGTGGCGGCTCCCTTAAATCCAAAAGTCATGATGGATCCCTAAAATTTGGATAAAGAATTTATTAAGGTATGAAGAATTTATGAAAAACTTAAGGTATGAACTATTTTGCACAAGTCACGTGGAGGCAGTTTTTTAAAAATATATGAAAAGGTGTGAAGAGGTATGAGAGTCGAATTTTAATTAAGAACGAAATACTCTTTTTAAAAATAATCGTATAATAGTGAGGATGGTTTAT
The DNA here is from genome assembly GCA_032191745.1 of Picea mariana. Classification (NCBI taxonomy): domain Eukaryota; kingdom Viridiplantae; phylum Streptophyta; class Pinopsida; order Pinales; family Pinaceae; genus Picea; species Picea mariana. The sequence continues at coordinate 6,829 of JASDQU010345812.1, forward strand.
TAATAAAAGGGTGGAAGAATTTAAAAGGTGGATGTTTTAAAAAGTAAATCTTTTTCTTTATAAAAGTTTTTTATTAAAAAAATTTATATTATTAAAAGGGTTTTTTTTGGGGATTAAACCTTTTTTTTGTTATCATTTAACCTTATTTTACTAAGGATCCACATTTAACCTTATTTATAATTCCACCACATCCAAAAGGATTTTTTATAAGCAATGATTTGGGCCTTCGGTTTTATAAGCAGTGGATATTAGGAGATTTTTTGTGCAAATGGCTAAGATGCAAAGTTTGATGTTTGAAGTTGAAAAGTTCAGGGGTAAAAACAACTTTGAGCTCTATAAGCTTAAGACGTTGGATTTACTGGTGCAACAAAGGTTGCAAAAAGCATTGGCAGGAAATTCAAAGAAACCAACATCCATGATGGAATGGGAATGGGAGGATCTGGATGCGAAAGCTCTTAGCACCATTCGTTTATGTTTGGAGGATGAGGTTCTGTTTAATATCGTAGGAGAGGATACAACATCATGCTTATGGAGCAAGTTGGAAAGTCTGTATATGAAAAATTCCTTGACAATCATAATCTACTTGAAGAGACAGTTGTACAGTTTGCAGAGGAAGGAAGGTACAAAAGTTGCTCACTATTTTAATACCTTCAATACCCTCATAGTTCAATTGACTAGTATGGAAGTTAAATTCAAAGATGAAGATAAGGATATTACACTATTGTGTTCATTTCCTGAGTCTTGTGATGATCTAGTCACCTCTATTAGGTTTAGCTCAGCAGATGTTTTAGATTATGACTCTGTTGTGGGAATTGTTATTGCTGAGGAGATGAGGAGAAAATCTAGTAAAGAAGCCTCAACTTTAGAGGCAATTTTGATCAAAGGTCGAACCACAAAGAAGAATGAGAGAATTTATTTCTGATCTAAGTCAAGAAATAGAAAGGGTAAAGCAAAATGTCGGTACCGTGGAAAAACAGGACATCTCAAGAAATATTGTTGGAAGAGAAAGGAATATGAGGAAAACTCTACGAAGGAAGCAACTTTGGCTGTAAAAAATTCATGTATAATTGATCATGTTTTATCCATTTTTAGTTATTTACAATATCAAGAAGAATGGAAATTAGATTCAGTTGCTTCCCACAACATGCTCTCACATAGAAATTGGTTCTTTTCTTACCAATTTGTTGATGAGGGCGTGTTGTTTATGGGAAATGGTGTTCCATGTAAAACTATTAGGGTTGGCAGTATTAGAATTAGAATGTTATACAGTATTGTTAGGGAATTAACGGATGTTAGATATGTACCTGATCTTAAATCAAGTTTGATTTCATTGGGAGTGTTGGATTCTTGTGGATATAAGTATACAGGTCAAGGTAGAGCTCTCACAATGTTGAAAGGTAATTTAGTAGTGATGAAGGAAACAAAGGTTGATAACCTTTATAAGATAGAAGGAAGTACTGAAATAGCATCTAAAGTGACAGATGTATCTTCTTGTTTATGGAAGAAGCATAAAGGTCATAAGAGCGAGAAAGAATTGTAGGTATTGGTAAGCGGTAAATCATTTCCAAACATAAAATCTTTGTTTCTGAATTCCTACTTGTTTTATATCTCTGCAAGTTATGATGATGGTATAAAGGTATGTTTTGTGTGGGATCGTACTTCTCACAAGGTCGTAATTGACAGAGATATAGTATGTATGGAACAACCAAAAGGGTTGATTCAAGATCGCAACAATACATTTGTTTTCATGCTAGATAATTCATTTTATGGCCTATTAGTACCCAGGCAAATATACATGAGGTTTGAATCCTTCATAGTGAGTCGGGATTTATCAAAGGGTAGGAATGACTATACATTTTATAGTGCATTCACAGTATTGATGTTCTTTTTTGATGATATGCTCGATGGAAGCCGAAGCATGGATAAAATCAGTAAGAAAATGACTCAGGTGGAAAGGCCAATTCAGATAAGGGATCAAGGAGAAGAAAAACAAATTATGGGCATGGAAGTACACATATATGGTAATGGTAACTTGTGGTTGGAGTTCAGTATGAACATTATAAAACCAATTTTTATCCCTCTTTCTTTCCATTATAAGTTTTCTTCAAGCATAGGGCTTGTCTATAAAGAAGAAAAGGTTATGTCTCATGTAATTTCAGTAGAAAGTCTGTCGTATGCGACGAAATGATTAAGACCAGATGTTTCACATGCTAATGATGTTGTCAGAAATGTGATAGATTCAGGTGTTGCAGTGAAATGGGTGCTTCAGCATATGAGAAGCACAAATGTCACCTATAGTGGTTACACTAAGATGGTCTGTGATAATTGTAATGTATATTTTACAGGTATTTTGGATAGGAGGAGATCTATCACTAAATGTGTCTCACAACACAGTTGTGGAAGACATGTTGGAGGTGGAGTGACCCCTGAGGAAATCCAAACTTCTGCAAGTCACACAGGTGAGATCATGAAACCAGTTTTATTAGATAAGTTGAAGTGGTGATTGGATCCTCTTGTCTTGCAGCAAAGGTGATGAACAAAAGGAAGAAGCAAGGTATCAGGTTAATTGTTGTCAAGGTGGAGATTGTTGGGATTTGGTGACAACCAATTACCAAGAATAGATTTGGATCATATTATTCTGCATTGGTTACAACCAAATAGACCAAGTTAAAATATGGATAGGGAATGCATTTAATAGTCAGTTTCTTGTGTGAATTTATAAATTAATGCAAGCCCGCAAAGGCAAATACGACTGTGAGATAATTGAGTGTGAGAGACTGAGAGAGAACCTGCAAATCTAATGTAATTTCCATAATCTAAATAATAATACAACCAATGCCTATGCTTGGTGGATGTTCCCAATGTTTGGGTGAACCAAGTGAAATCCCTGTGTCTATTTCTTATGTGTGTGATTGTTAATTATCATTGAGAATTGTGTTTTCCGCATTGACAATTCTAACAAGTAGTATCAGAGTTGGTTAGAGCTGGTTGAAGGAGTGTCAAATTAAGAAGCCAGAAGTAGAATCTGTGTGAGGGTGCATGAATTTATAGATCCTCACATGTCCCTCCTCTTGAAGGGTGTAGATACTTATTACTCAGCCTTACGCCCATGACAAATTTGTGAAATTTCCGCAGTTGAGTATGAGGAACATTGCGTAGATCTTTCACCATTTCCACACTCTAGTGTGTCAGCAGGTGTGAAATCCCAGCACTCCACTGTTGTGTGAGGTGCGACAGCTCCCTTAAATCAAAAATTCATGATGGCTTCGTAAAATTTAGCGGATAAAGAATTTCTTAAGGTATGAAGAATTTATGAAAAAATCAAGGTATGAACTATTTTGCACAAGTCACGTGGAGGCGGTTTTTAAAAATATATGAAAAGGTGTGAAGAGGTATGAGAGTTGACTTTTAATTAAGAACGAAATACTTATTTTTTAAAAGAATTGTATAAGAGTGAGGATGGTTTTTTAATAAAGGGGTGGAATAATTTAAAAGGTGGATGTTTTAAAAAGTAAATCTTTTTCTTTATAAAAGTTTTTTATTAAAACTTTTTATATTATTAAAAGGTTTTTTTTTTGGATTAAGCCTTTTGTGGTTATCATTTAGCCTTATTTTATTAAGGATCCACATTTAACCTTATTTATAATTTCTCCACATTTAAAAGGATTTTTTATAAGCAGTTATTTGGGCCATGGGTTTTATAAGCAATATGTAGTGTACCTTTTTCACTACCGAGGCTTTCAAACCTCTCGCTAACCAATCTGTACATGGACTTTTACATAAAACATAAAGAATTGTATAGTCACATGCATAACATCAAAGAGATACATTTAATTCTCAGAATAAACATATAGTTACTGTATATTTAAACAATCCATAGCTTTCAACAATAATTCATTTACACAGCGGAAAACATGATAACAGATCTAGTACAGTCATGATTAAATGTGATAAGAACATATAATTAACACTTATCTTGTGACACTGGAAAAATCCACCAACCAAATGCAGGTCTTCCACGAACCTCCCAGCCTTATACAACACAGTTCATCAGCTCAATAGTGGGTCACCCCTGATCTGGGACTGAGCTCCACCCCAAGGCAAGGAATCCTAGGCTAGGATGAGGTTACAAGGAATTAATTCATACACAACCACCAGGAAGAATGATCACTAGAAATCTCCCACGCTCACTTCCCACAGACCCTCATTCCCCACATGCATGTTCTACCCAAGGAGAGTGCACCTTCTCTGTCACCTGGACAATCCTTTGGCTGCCAGTCTCCCTTACCTTGGGTTACAGGAACAAACCGAACTGGAAGTCTCCGGGTTTCGTGGCAGCTACAGGGTTCCTTCCAAGAGCTCTCTCCTTCCTCTGCACACTCTCTCACCTAGAGGGAGTCGCTCACAGGCCAACAAGCCTCACGTATTCTAGTACTGCGTGGTCACAACAACCCACGGGGAAAACAGACACAGGCTTCCCCAAACCGGTTCAGCAGTCATAGGATGATCTCACGGTTCTGATTTCGAAATAGGGGCTCCACGCACAGGCTAGCTCAGCTTCCCCGAATAACAAAGATACTTCCACTCAAATTCAGCACAGGCTAGCTTAGCTTCCCCAAATAACAAAGATACATCCACTCAAATTCAGCACAGGCTTCCCATTCAGGGAATGCACACACGAGTTTTCTCAAAGACAGACATAGACTCCACAGCTCTGGATAGGGGTGTACACGGATTCTTCAGAACAAACACAGGCTTTCCTTCCTGTATCAGAATTACATGAGGGTCTCTTACATACTGGCTTCCCTTGATCCCCCTCAGAATAGTTGGATCGAATGGATGAGAACCCCCCCCTCACGGCTTACTTCGTCNGGACATTCAGATCGAATGGATGAGAGACCCCCCTCATGGATTACTTCGTCTGTTTTATTTGCATGCACCAGGGTTGACACTTGTCACCCTGGGAACTGCATGCGTTCCATCTGCATGCCTTCCTCCCACCACTTGGGAAATCATGTGTCCTTCTAGAAGGACTTAGGATAAAAACATATGATGCACATATCTTTTAAAACAATATTAAAATATTATTTCTAGGTTTAAGCCCCTAGGCTCATCACTCATCCCCTTTCCCACCTTCCAGCCCCTATTTCCTTACCCACTCTGTGGACGCTCAGTCCCCCTTCACTCATTCATCGTGGTCGGTCTACACCTGGCGGTGTTTATATTTTATTAAATATTTTGCATACATACAAGTACAAAAACAGGCTCCTGGCCTTCAAACACTTAGGCTTCCTCACCTAGCAACCACATAAGCCTTCCAACTTATACAAAACTTGGCTCACCAGCCTATAGAACATATTTACAATTCATTGCATATATCATGATCTATAACGGGGCTCGGCCTTGGGGACACTACACCTCCTATAAAAGGAGACCTAAGACATTTCATTTTATCACAACTCTCTCAATTGAGAATCACATATTTGGCTGAAATTTATGCCCTTTTTGGGCATTTGTTCTATATCTATCCTATGAAAATATTATGGATTCTTATACTTGTCTATTGTGGAGCTAAAGTGGTGCACTACCTTC
>JASDQU010345814.1:0-12420 GCA_032191745.1 Picea mariana
AAAGTGAAACAGGGAAAATAACATAATGTCCAAGCAAACATCACATAATCAAAAGCAATAATAGACGTAATAAACTCAAATGCCTCAAATATTGAAATGACACTCATCATAATACTTGACTTGTACCTCATAGAGTAAGACCTAATGCCTTCCAGAGGCCAACTGATGTGGTAGATACTGTTGTGACAAACTTGAAGCTGTGGTGGTGAAGTGAGTCTATGTCTGTACAAGTGGACACCGCTGGTCAAGCCATCTCTTGGTACTCAATGTCTACAACGTGAAGTCCTCGAGACATCATCTTCTTAATTATCTCTAGGAATTAGAGATAACAAAAACCAAAAACCTTCAAATTAAGAGGTGTGATTCCAATTGGATCATGAACATAATAGAAATCCTCATAAAATANATCTGTATGTAATTGTTTTCATTTCATTACTCTTGTGGATTCATTAATTTTTTATACACTCTTTGCCATGGATCTTTGAGTTATTTTCATGAATTATTGGAGTGTGGTTCACACACATATCACTCGTACCTCTTTGGCACGCGTTTTATATTTGTTGGGTGTTTGACCCTTGTCCATAGGCCATTTTTTACCAACCTAGCAAAACTGAATATTAATGCTGCCTCGTCGAACTCCATCACCCACGCGTCGTACGTCTCACTCAAACGCCATACAGCCACTCTGGTAGACTTATCCCAAGCCCTGGCCGTTTTTGCTTTTGTTCCTTGGTTGATTTCACATGCTGGGTCGATTAGAATTACTTCTTGATTGCTGGTTTATATATTAAAAATCTCTGTATCATTATTTTTAAATGGATGAGTTGGTTAGTTGTTTTATGAAATGGTTTTTTTTATCGGAATCTGGTGATATAAATTTATATGAATCACTATTTTTTGTTATTCAGAATTTATTTTTGAATGCAGAAATGGATTCAACATGCTGAAAATTTTCTAAGGCACTCGGATTCTACATAAATAATCATTTTAATTTACGAATTCAACAATTTTTCACAGGATTTCGAATAATATCCCCGAAAAAAATCTTCATTTCGTAAAATCTTTAGCCTAATATTTTTTAAATTTAAATAACTAGAAATTCATCGCTGTGAAAATCACCTCTCACCGTTTTGATTTGCAGCGTACCTCTTTGTGGGTTGTGAGGCGTCTACTTGCAATCATATCGATTCTGATTAATTGGTGAATCATACCTACCAGAGCGTTGGGATTTTATGCTGCTTGTTTCTCCTGAGTAAGTGCTTTCTTATGTGATTTGTTGAATACATTTTTCAAATTAATTATGAAAAGATGAAAAATGGATTATCATTATATAATTATTCTATTTTATTTTATGTATAATTTTATTTAATTTTATTGTGAATATAATTTAAGTAAATCTAAAATTGAAAATAAATTATAAATTGTTTTTTAATTTAATAAAAATTATAATTATATTTTATGGATAAATATTTTATTATAAAAACTAAAATTTTTAATTCATTTCAAAACATTTTTTCACAATTATTAAAATATAATGCATTATAACTAATTTAAAAATAAACAAAAGAATGAATTCAGTAAATTTTTATTCAACTTAAAAAAATGAATTTATGTTTTATGTTAAGATCATGTGTTTTCTATTTAAAAATTACATGTTGAAATCCAAAAGAAATAGGGTATATACACCTTTCCATCCTGGTCCACATCTTCATTATAATCTTTAAAACAAAATCTTAATTTAAAGATAATACATTTAATTATATAATTTAATCTAACTTATATATGAGTTTTTGAGTTTAAGATGATTTATGTTTTCTCTTTTCAAAACTTATAATTTTTTTACCAATTTGAGATTGTAAGTGGTCCTTATCAAAATAATGAACCAACTTCAAATAACATCACTTTATTTGCAATATCTTTATTTACCTATTAACAACATTGGTATGAAAACTTCTCTCAAAATACTTTGGCATTCTCATTTGCGTGCTTAAAAGGTATGTTGGTTTAATTATAATTTTACAAGTTTTCAGATTTGTGATAGAGATTACCTTAAATTTTTGATCGAGTGAAATGGGGAGAAGACGCTTCTACTAATCCATAAAATTTCAATTTTTAGGAAAGTAAAGAAAATAATAATTCTTTATTACTTAGCTTAAGAATAACCAACTTCATTGGACAAGAAACAGTAAAGGAGTATTTCACTGATGTCTAATATATATGGAAATTCTAATACTCGAGATTATTAGAACAATATAAGAACAATATATATAATAATAGATATATTTATTAGAACAATATAAGCCCTAATACTCGAGATTAATTTTGTACAATTCTAACTCAGTCGGAGATGGTGAACGTATCATGGTGAAGGTATTCTCTGAGGAGGGATGAACAATGGCTCATAAAATCGATAAAAATCCATAACTATTGACATTGTCCTTCACTATTTTGTATTTTCAGGTCCATCGTGCCTATCGTGTCTGGCTACCACCTTGGCTTGCAGTTCTTCTAGTTAAATTTCGGGTGAGAACAATCGTATTTTCTAAACCTAAAAGCACCAATAGTAGATTTTGTAGAATGATTTTCCATTTGCTCTCTGTTAAAAGTTTAACATCTTCAAAGTAGTCATGTGTAACAGAACATTGGGAATATTTAAATTGGTATCTTGGTAGATTTTAGGGCATGGAACCTTCTGTTTGCCATATTTCTAAGTAATAAATCAAATATATTTTTTAATCATGATATATTTTATTTATAAATTAATAAAAATATTTATTATAATTTTTTATTAATTTAAAATATATTTATATTAAATTATATTAATCCATATATCTAAATAAACTTATAATAAATCCTATTTTAATGTTTTATAATCAATTTTCTCTCGATGGGGTGTTACACGTCAAGGACAAGCAGTGACAAAGGACAACCACCTAGATGTTCAACGAGATAACGAGGATAGTTGGAACATCAGAAAGGAGGGAAGGAAACCCGAGTGGGCTCTAGACCCAAACACCAGTAGGTCAGAGTAATAAAGGCAGGACTGACAAGACTTGCATCATTTGTGCCAACCCCTAAACATGATGGTAAGTGCAAGACAAGTGGTGAGGAGGCTCAGACAGTTGGTTAGTAGAGTAGTTATGGTGGTAGTATGTCGAGGCGCCGAGGGGGGCGACCATTATTGGGAGAGAAGGCCCGCACATAACCAACTGTTATGGGAGCCAAGCAACATGAATAGTAGATATGCACGAATTCATGGGAGTACTTTGATAGTAGCGGAGATTGACATGATCCATCTAGAAGTAGCTATGAAAAGGATTTGACCTGCAAAAGTGGATGCCAAAGGATATTGCATGGTGAGAAGTTGATGTAGTGGGTCGAAGATAGTTAAGTTGATAGAGGTTGATCATTTCAGGCGGAGGAGCATTCCTGGAATTTTTGGGAACCTCAGCTATGTCTGGGAGAAGAAGGTTGTTAAGAAGGGTTTGAGGCTCTTGATCCCCGAAAAGAATTAGGGAGGAATTCAACAAAGTCGGGGTGGTTGGCAGTTTAAGTGCAAGGTGCAGTGTGTCTCGAACAGAAGGGAGACTAAGCATATGTGGAAGAGATGATGTCATAATTAAATAAGGAACAAAGGCTCAGAGGTAGTGGGTAGACAAGCAGCAAAGATCAAGTCAGTAAGGAACTACAGGATAGAAAGGAGAGGAGCGTGAGGAGGATGACAAAAGGGAAAGAAACCAAAGGTGTCTTCCTTCCATGGACCTGTCAACTATTATGGGGCTGCTAGAGAAGCCTAGATGGTTGGGTCTAGATTCAAATATATGTGTTTATATGAGGACAAGAAAATGGTCGTGAAAAACGAAGAAGCGGTTCGAATCCAATGACATAACATACCATAAGAAGAGATAGTCCAAGAATTCAAGGGGTGGATGGACGACCCATGGTATTCCAAGACTCGGGAAGAAAAATACTTCAAGTTGGCATAGACATATTGGATAATTAAGACCATGGTGGCCCAAGAGGTGGAAAAAGTCAGGAAGGAGAGCGATGCTACCGTGTAGGTGATTAAAATGATGGAGGGGAAGTTCAAGCTCTTTTGAAGGTCACAATTTGACATCAAGTTTGGAGTTACTTTAGACAAACATTCGATTAGATTTAAGATCGAGTTAAATGGGGGAGAAGACGCTTCTACTAATCCATAAAATTTAAATTTTGAGGAAAGTAAAGAAAATAAAAATCCTTTATTACTTAGCCTTAAGAATAACCAACTTCATTCCAAAAGGTCTTTAATGAATATTAGGAAAAACAAAAGAAATATCATAGAAACAGTTATCCAACTAACTCCATATGAGTCAATTAAATGTATCAGTCAATTAAATGATTCAAAAGGTAGCAGATACGTCAAAACCCGAAATCAACCTTCTTTGTAAAGAGAGATTGCGTGAAGGATTTCTTCCCAATTTGGACAAGAAATAGTAAAGGAGTATTTCACTAATGTCTAATATATATGGAATTGCTTAGTTATTAGAATAATATAAGCCCCAATACTCGATATTAATTTTGTACAATTCCAACTCAGTGGGATATGGTGAACGTATCATGGTGAAGGTATTCTTTGAGGGTTGAACAATGGCTCAAAAAATCGATAAAAATCCATAGAGGAGGAGAAGAAATTATCAGAATTGAAGGTCATGACGGGAATATCTTTGAAAACAATCAAAGGGAAATGAAGGTGCAGTGAGGGAAATAGGAATTTGGGTGATAAAGGAGAGAACATCGATGTGGTTGCAACACTTGAAACAATATTCTGTCTTTGCTACTATATCTACTATTGTATCTATTACCGGATATGTTGTGGATAGAAAAAATGCATTTAATCCGTAAAAATCATATTACCAGATATGTTGTGGATAGAAAAAATGCATTGACTCTGTAAAAATCAATTCAGTTTTCCATTATGGCATTTGAATAATATTCCTAACAACTCAACTGTAGTTACTATGAAATTCGCAATCTAAAAAATACACAAGAAACAACATCTCCTCTGAAAATAAAAACAAGAAACATAAACAACAAAATTGAAATGAAATAGACAAAGAGAGTACAACACAAGTACAAGTATCAAGGTGACAAAGAGAGTACAAGTATCAACTATGAAAATGAATTGGAAAACACAAACGTTTTGGGGACTATTTTGTGCGTTCTATGGATTTTTGGGGGATTGTGTTGTTTTGCAACTTGTGGGCTAGTTGGTTTTGAACAAGAATATTGACAACTTCTTCAATGAGAACACAATTTTGGCATTCAATCATGGTTCCATCGTTCTTGGAATATAATATACCAGCAACAAAATGTTTCAGACTTGAACACTTTCATATGCAGACACACAACACCACAAGCTTGGCCCAAATTACACGTAGATCCCTATGAACACACCCAGATGTCCTCCTTATAACAACCATCACGACAGTTCCATGAACTTTCTGCACATAGATGAGAAATTATATCATCATCACTAACCCTCCTACTCATGCTTATTTCCATAACACTCTTTTGTAGATCAAAAGGGCATGATAATTAACAGTATTCTAATTTAGACTATAATTTAGCATCACAAAAATTTATTTTCTTAGGCAACATAAGGGTAGGAGTAGGTGTTTAGATGAACGTGCAGATACTAATTGTAGTATATGAAACCCGTTGAGTGTAGGTGGATTTCTTTCTGTCACGATTCGATTGAGTACGGGATTCCAGAACTATTTACATTGTCCTTCACTATTTCGTATTTTCAGGTCCATGGTGCCTATCGTGCCTGGTTACCACCTTGGCTTGTAGTTCTTCTAGTTAAATTTCAGGTGAGAACAATCGTATTTTCTAAACCTAAAAGCAACAATAGTAGAGTTTGTAGAATGATTTTCCATTTTCCCTCCGTTAAAAGTTCAACATCTTCAAAGTAGTCATCTGTAGCGAAACATTGGGTAAAATGTGCAAAGCCTGTTATAAGTGTTGTTCTACAGAAGGTAATGGAAGTTAACAACTAACACTAGCCATTCCCAGGTTCCCAGGTTTTGTCTTTTGATATATTGAATGGGTCATAGAATGAGGCCTATATCTCTCCCGCACTAAGATCTCTCCTAAACTGCTTGTGTATGTGGAAAAGCATCGGTCAGATAGATAATTCCCATGAGTCAACTACATGGCTCTCTACTTTCTTTGGGTTTCTCGCTATAATCCAAAGTATGGCCAACATTCTATGCCAACTAGATAGAGTAGGGCTTCGAGCTTAATGCAAGCCAGCTAGGGAAGGTGCCTGAGTTGTGGAGCTCGCTATCGGCCCCTACGCATATGCTCCTGCAAGCCTTTAATTCCCAATCTCTTATTATTCCCAATCCATATGTAAGTGCAGTTTCCTCTCGTCTAGTGTAGCTTGGGGGAACATAACTGTAACTAGTTGTTTGTTTAATTTTAGACATAAGAAAAAAACTACCATGGCTCACAATTGCGCAAGCCCCATCTTTAAACAACAAAGACTTGTTTGTTGAATTTTAGACATCAGAAAAGGCTACCATTGCTCACAACTAGGAAAGACCCCATCTTTAAACAACAAAGATTGTATGTAGAAAAAAATATGATGTTTGTTTATCTTTCTATAGATTGTTAAATATGATTTCTCCTTCTAATTACATCATATTCACACTCACTATTCAATATATCAAATCCTACCTTCAACGCAATCTAAAGATGTGTATGAATAGAGCATGAAAACAATATGTTGGTATATGAGAAGAAGATTATTAGAGAAAGAAAACAACTTGCACATAGGCTAGAAAAGAGGTTATTGCAAAAGCTTGCATATTGCTCTTGATTTATGATAAATAACTGTAAGTGAGAGTCAATAGTTTGTACCTTAAGTGAAGGTTGAGGATCTCCAAAGTTTCAGCAACAAATTCATCCCACGAGAAACAACTTCAGCAAAGAAGAATGATGTATTTGTATCTTCAACAAACAAGAATGATGTATCTGTATCTTCAACAAACAAGTGAGCACGTGATGTATTCTATATGTATATTGTAACAAAATTGCAAATATGAAACATATAATGTAGAAGCACCCCAACCATGGATAAATCTTACGTTGGCATTATTATTCATTGTTGTGCAAGGATAGTTGATGGAAGAGGAAGATGAGACGGTAATGGGAAGAGGAAGATGAGACGGTGAGGGGATGATGGGAAGAGGAAGATGAAGCAGTGAGGGGGAGATTTATTCATTGACAATGTAGAAGTATTAATCACTAACATTTGATAATGCAGAAAGTGTTAATGCAACCACCATTTGACACTGCAGAATTATTAATATGGCCACCACTTACTTGAACGAGCTTTAACATAGCCAAACATGATGTAACAACTCTATAACAAACTCGAAGTGTTAATGCGACCACCATTTGACACTACAAAAGTATTAATACAACCGCCACTAACTTGAACGAGCTTGAACATAGACAAAGATGATGTAACAACTTTATAACAAACTCAAAGTGTTAATGAAACCACCATTTGACACTAGAGAAGTATTAATACAACCACCACAGACTTGAATGAGCTTGAACATAGCCAAAGATGATGTAACAACTTTATAATAAACTTAAAACTTTATCAAAGCTCGATATTTTCAATAAAGTTATAATAAACTCAAACCTTAGGTGAACTTAGGAAAATAGAACATTTAGAACATTAGGAATAGTGAAGTCGGCACTAAGACATCAAATCTCTTCTCCAATGAGATTACAAAGGAAAGGTTGTTTTTTATTATATAAAAAATAAAATTTGGAATTTTCTATGTTGAACATTACATATTGTGAAAAAATATATAGTCAACCCCTATACTAATACCAAGTCAACACTAATATGAAGTCAACACCGAATGAAAAAGCGATGGATTTGTTGGGTTTTGATCTGGGGACAAGAGCAAGTCAACTTTGAATAATGAATGAACAATCACATGTTGTTTATCACACGTAGTCATTCCACATATCTTTTAATTGCTCTGCCCAATTTAATATGAGTGTGAAATACACGAATAACCAGCAATGGGAAAGATTCTTCCCCAATGAAAGTGAAGAAGAGGCAAATGATGGGCGAGAGTTTTTTCAAAAACCTGCAACTAATGGCCGACGACTATGGCGGTGGCGTTTTTGGTGTTGGTTTTTGGACGATTTTTCTAGTTGTCGCCTTTAGCACAAGGCTAATTTAGGGGGTTTCCTTGGTGGGAGGTTGTCGGCATACTCTGCTTACATTTACGACTGTTGATGGAGGTTTGGCAGAGGGATACTTTTGAGGATTGGATACATTAACTAGAAACCTCTTTGTCACTTCTGTATTTACTAGGGTTGACAGAGGTTTTATGAGCTTGTCCATTCAATCAGTGTTTTATCTGTTTACCTAATCCGGATTATTTTTGGCATGAAATGAGAGAGGAGATATAATAAAGTAATGTACAAAGATATCTCGGATATCCAATAATATAACAAAAATGTATCATAGATGCAACCATAAACACAGTTTTCTATTAATGAGCAAAAATGTACAAAGACTGTAAAAATACAAAGTGAAAGACTCGCTAGAATGGTGGCAGNCAGCTTATCTCTGAGAAGAGATGTGATGACTACTCGCATCTGTGAGAAGATGATTTTAAAATGAGGCTCCAAAGACATTTTTATCACAAATAAAATCCAAAACCCTAACCCCAGAAGATGAAAAGACAACAATTTTGTGGACCCCTTTTTGGGTAGTTTGGTGTATCAACTTCCCGGGGACGTAACTTTGGCATACAAACTTCGTTTGGGGCACACATTATCTTGTTGGAAAGGTATTGTCAAGGAGATTCATTTTGGGGTCTCAATTAGAGACTTCGAATATCATTGAAAATATCTATCTTGAAAAACCTTCATTTAGGCCCTCAAAATGGCCCCAGAAGTTAAAAACTGCTAAAAATAGTAAAATGTCAAAATTGCCAGAAAATTGTTTTGAGTGAGTTGGAAAAGGTGGGTGGCCATCGATATCCACATGGATAAATCCTCCCTCATTAGGAAGCAATGGTATCCATTGCGTTGAGTGCCCGGGGGAGAGGGAAAAGATTTTGTTGAATCTGCATCTTGATGAGCTGCTTGCCTTGTTGGAGAAGGTGAGTTGCTTAGCTTTTTGAAGTTTTTCACAAACCTGTGGCTGGAAGGGTTGGACCCTTTTAACCAGTCTGGATACATGAGATGTTTGTGTGCAGAAGGAATCTTTACACTTTGCTACAGTCTTTTCGACCTACTTCTGTTGGATAGAAGGTGCTTGGGCCAAGGCTGCAGTGGTTGCAGTATCCTTCTGTTCACCTTTTGAACAGATTGTGAAGATGATGAATTTTGTAGCATGAGATACCACCTTGCGGAACTGTTTAGGTGGGACAGTAGTCGGAACAACCTCTGGTATCCTATAGAGATGACCCCCCAGAGTAAAAATGACACTACAAGGTCGAGACTCATTGATATCATGGTGCTTCCACATATATGGTTGGCCCAAGAGAACATCACAGACATCCAGCGGGGAAACATCACATAATATCTCATCCTTGAAGGGATGGATGTCGTATGACAATCGAAATTGTTGGTTGACACAAAGATCTCATCCCTAGCGAAGCCACCCGATGTTGTATGGTTGTGGGCGTGGTGTTGTCAACAATCCCAACTGTTTGATGACCTTTGTTGAGATGAGGTTCTTCTGGCTTCCGCTATCAACAATAAAATGCAGTGGGGTCCCCTTTACGCACATCTGTGAATGAAAAAGGTGTTCCCCCTCTTCATGATCTGTTGGTTCTTCTGGTTGTATTGTTGTGGTCGTGACAATAGTAGTGGGGTCTACATCGATGATATGTCTTTTGTCAGTATTTTTTGAATCAGATTCTGAATTAGGGTTCAACTCCTTGTCTTTGATTTCGGCCACCAATGAATGTTTTGAGTGACACTCATCAATGTTGTGCTAGGGTATTTTGAGGAAATCACACCATTTTTCGGTGTCCTTCTTCGTATTTTCCTGTGGCTTGGAATGGTTTTCGGGAGACTATTTTTTAGGGTCGTCCTTATCATACTTTGGTTGTTGCATATTTGTAGACCCGAACTCCCATTTTTTCTAGTGCTTAAATTTCTTCTCGATTTTAACAACATATCGATAAGAAACACCGAGTGATGAGATGTCCAGAAAATCCATTTCAGTTTGGATGTATTTGTGTAGATCCCCACGGTATTTCATAACCAAATGTCATTCAGAGTCTTTGATACCCAACTTGGTGCACAAGGTATGGAAGGTATTGGTGAACTTTGGAACTACTTGGCCCCTCTCTTGTTGTAGTGTGGTCCATCTCATATATTGGTCCTCATAGTTGCCAACATGTTAATACTGTTCCTTTACCGCATCCACAAAAAAATACCAAGTGGGATTGGCCCCATATATTCCAGAATCTTCTGTGGAACTTTTCTCCCAGTAATTTTCCCACCAATGTTTGACATGGGGGAGATCTTTAAGGAGTGCGAAGGTGATCTTTTCCTTATTGTAAAAATGGTGAACAAAGAAATAACCTTCTAGCAGATTTAACCATTTATCTAGGGCATCCACATCTATCTGACCTTCAAATACGGGAATATAAAAATTAACCTGTACCTTGAAAGGAGAGGTGCTTCCAAAGTGGTTGTTTGATGAATATTCTCTTGTTTCTATCGACAGGCATTGAAATATGTGGGAAACATTCTCCATCATTTCATCCCTCTGTCGCATGAGAGAT
Source organism: Picea mariana (assembly GCA_032191745.1). Taxonomy (NCBI): domain Eukaryota; kingdom Viridiplantae; phylum Streptophyta; class Pinopsida; order Pinales; family Pinaceae; genus Picea; species Picea mariana. Next base: position 10,824 of record JASDQU010345814.1, read on the forward strand.
TGCTCAAGCAACAGATTGATAGAATCATTTGCTCCATTGTTTTTCTTTTCTTCTTCCATAGAGGGTTTCTTGGGCGTGAGAGAGAGATTGTCTTCAAGAGAGACAAGCTCAAGACCCAAGTTTCTATACTCAGACCTCGTCGGGGACATGCACTAAAAAAAATGATCAAGAGCAACCTTCTTTGATACCATTGATCTGGATTATTCTCGGCACGAAATGAGAGCGTAGATATCAAAAAGCAATGTACAGAGATATCTCGAATATCCAATAATATAACAGAAATATATCAGAGATGCAACCATAAACACAGAGATCCATTAATACACAATTTTCTATTAATGAGCGAAAAATGTACAAAGACTGTAAAAATACAGAGTGAAAGACTTGCTATAATGGTGGCAGCTTATCTCTGAGAAGAGATGCGACGAATACTCGCATCTGTGAGAAGATGATTTTAAAATGAGGCTCCAAAGGAATTTTTATCATAAATAAAATCCAAAACCCTAACCCTGGAAGATGAAAATCCAACAGTTTTGTGGAACCTGTTTTGGGTAGTTTGGTGTATCAACTTCCTGGGGGCGTAACTTTGGCATACAATCTTTGTTTGGGGCACACGATAGTTCATTGGAAAGGTGTCATCAAGGAGATTAATTTTGGGGGCTCAATCAGAGCCTTTTAATATTATTGAGAATATCGATCTTGAAATACCTTCATTTAGGCCCTCAAAATGGCCCCAGAAATTAAAAACTACTAAAAATAGTGAATTGCCAAAATTGCCAGAAAATTGTTTTGAGGGAGTTGGAAAAGGTGGGTGGCCATCGATATCCACCTGGATCAATCCTACCTCCTTAGGAAGAAATGGTCTCCATTGCATTGATTTCCCAGGGGAGAGGGAAAATATTTTGCCGAATCTGCATCTTGATGAGTTGCTTGCCTTGTTGGAGAAGTTGTGCTACTTAGATTTTTGAAGGTTTTCACGAACTTGTGGTTGGAAGGGTTAGACATTTTTAATCAGTCTGGATACATGATATGTCTGTGTACAGATGAAATATTTACGCTTTGCTACAGTCTTTTCAAGCTTCTTATGTTGGATAGAAGGTACTTCAGTCAAGGCTGTAGAGATGACCCCCCAGAGTAACAATGACACTACGAGGTTGAGACTCATAGATAGCATGGCGTTTCCACATATATGGTTGGACCAAGAGAACATCACAGACATCCAGCGGGGTGACATCACATAATACCTCATCCTTGAAGGGATGGATGTCGTATGACAATCGACACTGCTGGTTGACACGGAGATCTCATCCTTGGCGAAGCCACCCGATGTTGTATGGTTGTGGGTGTGGTGTTGTCGACAATCCCAATTGTTTGATGACCTTTGATGAGATGAGGTTCTTCTAGCTTCCACTATCAACAATAAAATGTAGTGGGCACTGGGGTCCCCTTCACCGACATCTGTGAATGAAAAAGGTGCCCCCCTCTTCATGATCTGTTGGTTATTTTGGTTGAATTGTTAAGGTTGTGACAATAGCAGTGTGGTCTGCGTCGATGATCTGTCTTATGTCATCATTTTTTGAATCAGATTATGAATCAG
>JASDQU010345815.1:0-12420 GCA_032191745.1 Picea mariana
TCACTGGAGTGATAACTCTTTAAAAGAAAATTTTGGAGTATAGTGTGTACTATGTAATATTCAACAATGCTTCATTTTGATAATACAAATTACTACAAAATGTTGATTTAATTATTAATGTTTTTGTTGAGTGTGTTTTGGGTTATTTTTATTATAGAAAATTGTATGCTCAGCATGAAAATTTATGATGATAAAATTAACATATAACATAAAAAAAATTGACACTTGTAAATCTACATAAAACGTAAAATAACAGGTATGAAAAACAAACACCTGTCATCAAATTTGCACTTGACAGGTAATGTAAATTTGAAATTCCAGGCCTGGGCATGACAATTGATCACCTGACTAGTGGAGGACTTGGAGGCATGACTATTGGAGGACTTGGAGGCATGTAGTGTGCAGAGGCATGGCTAAGATGGTTGAAGCATGGGCATAGAAGCAAGTTCATAGGAGTTCAACACTTACACATTTTTGAAGTTTTTATTTAGGTCACAACAACGGTTTAGGTAGCAACAATACCATAATAAAGTGTGATCATTGCATGACAATGGAAATTTCGACATTGCGGAAAGAGTTGGGGAAGAGATGTCCTTCCATCATAGTAGACAGATTGGTCACACATAAATTTGGGCGGAAACTAGTGTGTTTGGTATCATGAGGTTATAGATGATTGTGTAGTGCGAGTTCGACACTTTGGTTTTCCACTTCGTAGGGGAACTTGGGGTTTTCTATTTGGTAGAATTTGGGGTTTCTAGTAGGCACGAAGCTTAGTTTTTCTAGCAGACTTAGTTGGATGTGGGCACGAGTTCAGATGGCGACTAGGAGATCACATATTTTGTGGATGATGTTGGGGATGAAAATGAATTCAAGTGGGGGAGGATGTAAGCTCATTAGCTAGAAGGGCATGGGATCCCTCACCCAATTCCTCAAAGAGACAAAATATTGGGGTTGCTCAGTTCCTTTCGGTTCGGTGGTCCTTTGAAGGGGCATGACACACCTAAAGGACATGGTGGTTCACGAAGGTGACATTTGGAGTCCATATAAGAACACAAGGAGGACAACCAAGAAGACACAGTGAGGAGAGAAAGATCAACACCAAAGTTCCAAGGCAGATTTGGACAAGGAGAGGTGAGCTCCATCAAGGAGCCAAGTCACTCCAAATGGGAGGACTTGTGCTAACTTGAGGTGATTTTGTGAAAATAGTTCGGATGAATTTCTTTGGATTGATTCTAGTAGTAGTTGAGGCGATTTTGGAGTTTGTGAAAGTCTTCTGGTAGGACTGTGTGAGGCATGATATGAGATAGAACCGAAGGTATCCATGAAATCTTGCAACATATAAGAGATAGTGAGTCTCTGGTAGATGCATGTCTAGGGCACACCACAAGAGTTACGAAAGTTATTGCAATGATCGAATCTTAATGTGAGGAAATTGTGTATGAGTGTCTTTGTGAGGTGAGGTTAGTCATGCGACTCTCACCAAGTTGTGAATTGAGTCGATAGTACTCATTTGTAATTGTTTCGCAATAAAGAGACTTAGTTGTGAGTTAGGCACATCTTATGTCACCCACACTATATTTGTGTATGTCTCTTGTTTGATTCTCAAGTGTTCTCTTTGTTTCACATGTTCATGGATGTATGCTGACATGACTAAGTGTTAAGTTGTTAACAAATTATCTAAGTATACAAGTGAGTTTCACTTGAGTAGGAGTGTGATTAGCCCATAGCCTAGAACGATGTATATGTATGCTCTAGGTTAAGAAAGATAGTCTAAAAAAAGTATTCTTTATGTTTCTAAGTAGCCAAGTGAGAATAATCATAGTGCCTCTCAAGGTGCATGAGTTTGAGGGGAAGTGACAACCGTGTTCATAAAAAAAGATACCATAAGAGGAAACACCCTTCTTATTATATCGACCTTATATCAAGGGAAAGAAAATAGTGTTTCAAGAAAGAAATGCACACATGTGAAAACTTGTCTCAATGTCTTGTAAATTCAAGAAAATACTTCCGTGTGACAGATCCCCAGCAGGTTCGGCCTGTAAGATGAATATTTGCATTAATATCTACTATAATGACAGACTAGAATTTAAATCAGTCGGGAGAGAGCAGTAAATAAGAAAGCTGTTAAAAATTGATTTTGTTTTTCATAACCTACATCACAAAACTAACTGCGTGACTTAGTTTTGGATTGATGACTAAGCCATAGGACTTACAGTAAAGCTGGTAGCAGGGACTGTCTTCTATAAAATCTGTATGATCTACAATAATGAGATCAAAATAATTGCCTCAGTTTTTCAGTTTAATTGTGAATATCTATTCAAAATTTCTTTTTACCCCATATACTTATTGAATATGGGTATAATTAATGATTTTTTAATTATAAAAACTAATCTTATTACGCAGGAATATACCTATTGAAGATGGGCACAATTAATGATCTTTTAATTATAAAAACTAATCTTATGGCTAGCAATTGAAGATGCTGGCATATTCTTAGTCGTCCTCCTAAATCAATGAATGAGATTTCATGTTCATAACTTTCATGCATTTTTTAATGCTTAAGTTTCCTTGTTTACTTTTTCACATTTACTTAATATTTTTAATATTTTACTACCATTACCAATGATTGCCAAGTTTACCTAATTAACAAAGATTACAAAAATTCCAGATAACGCGTGAGCTAAGCTAGCGAAACTCAAAGAAATTCATGTAGGATCTGATTTCAAAGAAATTCATGTAGGATCCTGTTAGAATCCCTGACTCTCACATCACTGTTGGAGAATCATTTTATTATTATCACCTATGATAGAAACTCGGTAAAAGATTGGCACAAGCCAAAAGATGTGTTGCCCGATTTGAGAGTGAGAAATATAATGGAGGACTGGTTCTCCCACTAGAACCTCGACCCTCCCTTCAACTTCATCTCCAAACAGGATGACCTCGTGTTAGCGATGGATTCTGTATTGAAGCAACGCAAGAGTTCACTTTTGATCGAATTAGAGAGTGCGATCAAAAGAAAGCCTTAGCTAATGAAAAACGGAGGATGCATATTGTGCGTGGCCACGCTCTTATCATTATCAAGTTCCGTTGCTTCATTTTTATGTCTGCTTTGAAATTGTGATAATGAAATAAGCCTTTCGGCATTAATCGGCCACATGATTATGGCTGTGCTAGTGACTAATAATTTAACATTTGGGTCTTTGTTTGGTCAATCTTGAATGGTCCTCATTTGATTAATTTGAAAGAAATGATATGCAGGAGTTTCTTCCCATCTTTGGGTTTGATGATTAAACCATTGTCTGTTTGCAGTTCTAAGTCTGCTCAAATCTCCCATTTCAATTAAATTTTCCCTAGATGCAGAAGTTGTAGACTGATGCATTCTTCCAAGTACATGTTGAGGGGGAAGTACATTTATACTTGTATTTCTTGAGAAGCCGGGCAATCCGAACTCAACTTGATCTAAAGCCCTGAATTTCCATTCTGGTATCCAATTTCTTTCAAATACTTCCCAGGGAGTATTATCATCTAGATAATGTGTAACGAGAGCATTTCTTTGATCATCAAACACTTCTACTATCACCAAACTTTTCTTACAATAGGCAAGCTGCATATGAAATTCAGAAATAAATGGTAACTCAATCCTTTTGGAAGGATTTCCATTTATGCTGGGTATGGTAATAAAAAATCCATTCTTGCCATCTGGACATATACAAGAACCATGAGGTTCTACTGTTGATAGAAAAGGTGTGCCGCGAATACAATCAACTGGTAAATCAAAAATTTGAAACTTCATTCCTACAACATAGTCTTCAAGGAGTAGCATGCCTTTAGGAACTTCAAATTGAAAAGAAGTATTTACATTTCCTAGTTCTGTAGCTGATCCAAAAATAGGAAGCCAATATTTTGCAGGGATAAGACCTTTATGCAGCAGGTTTAAATTTGATCCAGTATCTATAAGTGCAGTTAATTGAAAAAATTCTTGATTAATTTCTAACTGGATCTTTATATAGTACTTTTGATATTTGACAGGCAGAATCTTCATACCTGTCATTCCCTGCATCTCTGCTGAAGTCTGTTCTAAAAGAACAGTCTCAAAAGGGGCATCTTCTAGTGGTGGAGGAATGGAATCCATCCTTTCTTTAATCTTCTTGATTTCTTGTCTATCCCATGAATCAACTTTATAACTGCACTCAGCATCTAGCCTGTTGACTGTTTCTTTTAACTCAGAGACTTCCTTTCTAAGAAGTATAACTTCTTTGGCTAGTTCTGTAACAGAGATATTGTGCAGTTTTGGTTCTCTGTTAAACTTAATATATGTCTTTGTGTTCTTGTCAAAGGAAGCATCTAAAAACAAAGGCTGTCTTCTTAGTATTTCAGAATATTTACCTTTTTGTTCTGCCTTGACAGTCTTAATTAAAGTTTCAAGAAGGGAATTTTTCATGTCACCTTCTGGAAGGATTTTTATTTGGGCAAGCATTTGTGCCTCTTGATCACCTGTGTTTTGAAACATACAGACTTTCAATTTTTCTTGAACTTCAGGTTCTGAATTAGAATCAGAACTTTCACTGCTACTTTCACAAGTACAAAAATTTGGATTGCTACGACTACAATGTTGGTTTATCAGAATTTCGTTTTCTGAGGAATATTCAAATTCTGATGTACTATTAGAAGAACAACATTCCTTTTGAAGAAGATGAACTTCTTCTTTTATTTTAAAAGGATTATGGGGGCATGAATTTGTATCTTGATTATTTGCCCCACACCTGTTGCAGTGAAGCTTTAGAATCAATTGCCTCCTTTCCTGAGCCTCTTTTGCTTTTTGTTCTGAGAACTTGCCTTTTTTTTTCTGGAGGCTTCATTTTCTGGGCAGTCATGGGCATAATGGCCCTATCTTCCATAGATCCAGCAAGTTACTTGCTTAATGAGTGTGAGATTTGAGCCTAATATCTTTTGGCTCATAATAATTGTTTTTAGGGACATACTTGTACCTAGCTTTATATTTTCTCCCTTTTTCTCCCCTAAAGTTTTTAGGCTTTTTTCTTCTCTTTCTTGCTGGATTAGAGAGATATAATCCATATTGTTCACAGATTGATTTTTGATCAGGGAGATAAGAAGACTTTGACACAGAATTTTGTATTTTCATGCTGGTACATAGTCCTACCAATGTTTTGGTTATTAAGGAATATATTTCTCCCCAAGTATACAATTCATAAGGAAGTTTGAAAACTTCCTCCATCTTTAGATATTCCACAAACTTACTTGGAAGAGCTGTCAAATAAACTTGTTTCCATAACAAGTTTTTTCTTTCTTTTACTTCAAAGATTCTCTGTGTCCATTCTTTATGAAATTGTTCATATTCAGACATCTTTCTACATTTCATATTCATAAGAACAATTTCATGTTTATCATCAATTTCATTCTCTGTTCCACACCAATGCTCAAGTATCAAAGTAGTAAGAGCACCAATCATACTATTCACTGGAGTTCCATTAGTGTGATATACAATATCTCCTTATTCATCCTTTAAAATTTCTGCTTGCATTTTTGAAATACTCAAAGGGGATGAAATGACTTCCCACCATTTACTGAGAGTACCAGTAAAACATTGAATGATAGTTTTGCATGCTTCAACTTCTTTTTTTCCCTTCATACACATTATTTTGTATGAAACATAAATTCTATCAATCATTTGTCTGATTTGTGCAATGGACAAGTTGTCAATGTTCCATTCTTGGAACCAATCATCAGCAAATGTTTGAGTTTCTGGAAGTCGACCTTTTCCAACTAGATCAGGAGCAGATGGTCTGGAAGAATGATGTGAAAGATTTTCATAGGCGGGATTTTTTATGGTGACCAGAGAATGATGATCTTTGGGAGATTTTGAAGAAGATTTAGGTGTTTCTTCTTCGGATGGAAAATGCAATGGAAATCTTTTTACAATTTCTATCTCAGAGGGTTTATGTATAGAAGATAGAATAGAAATGTGAGGACTAGGAAGGATAAAGGAAGCAGGAATAGGTTTGTCAGGTTGACTTGTTCTACCCTTTATTTCTGTTAAGGTTCTCCCCATATGTCAGAAGGCAGTTCCCAATCCTTCCATAATTTCTTCATGGTTTCTGCTGGACTCTTTGGCCTTGTACTCAATTTCTAATAAAGCAGAATCCATTTTATCTTTCACATCAATGACTTTTTCTTGTATTTGGTCCACAGATCTAACAATGGTATTAGTAGATACTTGGAGGTCCATGATTTGGTCTTTTCTTGCATAGTTATTTGTTATGAAAGTATGTGTGGCCATTCCTCTTAAAGCAGTATTAGTCTAATTTAACTGCTCTGAAACTGATTGAACTCTCTCGTCAATTCCTGACAATTTAATAGCTTCTTTTGAGAGTAATAAAGGAATTGCTCTAACTTGTTTAGAATTGTCTTCTAGTACAATTTCTTTAAAAGGGGGAAAAGTGGAATTTGATTCAACAATGCTACCATCAAGGCTTTTCCTCTTATGCTTTGGCGAAGGAGATTCAGAGCTTTCTCCTATCATTTGGACTATTGGGTTTTGTTTTAATTTGCTCCATTCAAAGAAGGAAATCCAGTTATCTTCTTCAGACATGAAATCTTTCCATTCTTTTGACAGTCTTAATTTTTCATAGTTTGGAGTGACTGTATCAAATTCTTTTGTCTCAGGATTTGTAAACAAATCCCAGTTCAGCATCCTTTTAATCCATTCTTCAGGAATGGATCCTTTCTGGCATCCTTTCACGACTGTATGAAATTTATGAATTTCATCTACAGATGGTCTTTGTATATCATTGGGTAAAGGATTTGTAAATCTACAGTCTGGGATAACTGTGTCACATTGTTCAGTATATCCTAACCCATACTTAGGAGTACCAGGTGGTCTCATGCCTTTGTAAATATTTTTAATTCTTGGATCCAATGATTCTATTGAAGGCATGTAATGAATCATAAAACATAAAGAATTCTCTGAAGTAGATGCAGAAGAATCTACAGTATTATGTACAGATCTAATAGACAATGAAGAATCCATGATAGTAGATGTTACTATTTCTACACAAAAAAGAAGGCAATTAGTCTTATGTCTTCTCGAAAGAAGATTAGACAGGCTCCTGGCCGACTGCTCAGGCAAAAACTAGCAAATCTTTCAGGAGGTCGCAGTAGTGGAAACTGTGCCTTTAAGCAGCCTGAGACTACTGATACGGCCTAAAATGTGTCGCAAGAGTGGAACTGTGCCTTTAAACAGCCCGAGACTCTTGATATGGCACTCAGATGTGTCACAAGAGTGGAACTGTGCCTTTAAACGGCCCGAGACTCTTGATACGGCACTATGGATCCTTAACACACAGAGCGACTCACACAAGAATGTATACAAAGAGAAAGCAAAGAGCGAATAGCTATATCAGATGGAAGAGAGTCTGATATCATACCCGGGTTGAAAAGAAGGTCATGGCTCTGATACCATTTGTAAGCTTCTAAGCTTCCCTTCTATCTGAAGCCTTGTGTCTTTCTGTCTGTAAGTCTGTGAGTCGAGCGAAGAGCATCCTACTCTGAGTCTGTTATCAGTGCCTCTGGCACATATTGTAATACCCGCAAGCTTTTATGCTCTGATAATATAAAGACTTCCGCATGTTATTATATCTCTGATGCTTGTCTATTGTCTCTCTATTATGCGCATATTGTGACTTCATTTATTTTCCTGTATTTTCATCTGTTGTTCCTTGGTACTGCTAAGGCATAGTTCACTCATCTAGCTAGTAAGGTTGTTGGTAGTCTGGTGTAAGGCGTCGGTGGATCAGTGGTAGTAAGTCCCGCTAGGGAGGAGGATGCTAAGGGCAGTTGTAGCTGTGAAAGTTCACCGAAAACCAGTTATAGGCTTCAAATAGAGCTGCAAAAGCACCGATGGACTTCGGACGTTGTGGTTCAAAATGCTAATCAGAGTAAAGCAGTTAACCTGACGATATTGGTTTTGACGGAAGTAGCAGAAACCAGAAGACTAGATGGTGAAGGGAGATTGCACATGAGACAAGCCGACAATATTTCAAGATTCATTCTCTGCAGAGGAGGCCTAAGCAGAGTAAAGCGGTTAACCCGATGACATTGGTTCTGACGGAAGTTGCAGAAACCAGAAGACCAGATGGTGAAGGGAGATTGCGCATGAGACAAGCCGGCAATATTTCAAGCTTCATTCTCTGACAGAGGAGGCCTCTAAGTTTACAAATGGTATCAGAGCCATGACCTTCTTTTCAACCCGGGTATGATATTTGACTCTCTTAGATCTGATATAGCTATTCGCTCTTTGTTTTCTCTGTGTAAGATTTTCTGTGTATAAAACCTTTGTGTGATCATAAGTAATCCACTACCGTATCAAGAGTCTCGGGCTGTTTAAAGGCACAGTTCCACTCTTGCGACACATTTGAGGCCGTATCAGTAGTCTTGGGCTGTTTAAAGGCACAGTTTCCACTACTGCGACCTCCTGAAAGATTTGCTAGTTTCTGCCTGAGCAGTCGGCCAGGAGCCTGTCTAATCTTCTTTCGGGAAGACATAAGACTAAACGCCCTGCTTTTCTGTGCAGAAATAGTAACATCTACTATCATGGATTCTAGGTTAGTATCTTTTAGAGAATTCAAAAATGCTGAAGAATGCAGTACCTCTGGATCTGACTCTGTAAATAGTCTTGAGTCAATGTTTTCTCTAAATAGGTATCAGAGTATAAACCATGCAGATATAGAAGAAGTTGAAATAAATCCCCAAGCTGCATGGAAATTACCTCCGATATCTCCTACCAAAGTATACCAATACCTAAGCATGTTCCATCTTAAAGCCGTGACTAGAGTTTTTGTTAAAGAATCTATAAGCACAATCCAGCAAAATAGTGATGTCACCCAAACAATTTCCCTATTAAATCCAAAAGAAATTCATAAGAAAGCTAAGAAACATGGAACAAAGTTCCTGCATTTTGGATGTATCAGAATCGAAATAAATGCTCTCGTCCATACAGGAATAGATGCCTATGTACTTTGTACAGTAAGGGATCTAACTCACAATAAGTTTACTGATTCCTTGATAGGTGGAATTGTAGCCCCTCTATCTAACGGACCAGTCTATTTTAACTGTTATCCAAATTTCTCTAGATATACTTTTGATGAAAATCTTGCAGACATCCTAAAACTGCAAATTAGAACAATGGGATTTGATATGTGTTCCAGTAGAACAAATATAGCCGTCCAAGCTAAGGTATGCTTTAGACATACAAATACTATGTTCCCAGCAGTCTTACATGCCCCTAGCAAAGAATCCCAGTCAAGCACTCTAGTCATAACAAACCCTCTGAATCAGAAAATGGAACATTGTACCATAAAATGGGAAAATCTCTCTTTTCCTACAAATTGGGTCATTGATATTCCAAGGGCACCTATACAAAGATCCATTACTTATGCCCAGATAAAGGAGACACCAAACTCTGTAGTCATTTCTTTTCCCCAAAATAATCCTTCTGAATCATCTTCATGTAAAATACCTTCTTCTTCATTTTGCTTACATCCTTCTCTTCATGCCTTAGCAAATCGGGAAAGTCCCTTTTGCAGTAAAATGTTTCGATTGTGGAGCTCTAATCACTCTGTCCACTCTTTCTGCCTTTGAAGAAAGTGAAAAAGTACAGTTTGAGCATTCAAACCATAACCCTAGAACAAATTTGCCTCCACCAATTTCTACTGCCAGAGATCAATGTCCACATCCCCAATGTTTTGATATTCCTTTCCCTCATGATTCCCATATTCTGGTCATCCAGGATAATCTTTGTACAGAAGTAGCTGAAAGACAAAATACTTACATCCCCAATGATATGAGAAGACCATCTACTACAGAAATCAGAAAATTCCTGTCTTTCTCCAAGGGATGTAGAAGAGAGTTTTCAAAAATAGAATGGATGAAAGAAATGTTAAATTGGGATTTGTTTACCCATCTTGAAGCAAAATCATTTGCCAAGAAAACCTCAGATGATGAAAAAATCAGACTAGCCAATAAATGGAAATGTTTCATGGAAAATTAAGATATATATATATATCCTTTTTTGAATGGAATAAGAAGAAATCCCAAGATCAGCCATGGGAATTAATTCCCCAGAGAGCTAGTCTTATGAGTTATCCAGTTCAATCTCTTTCTATATCTGACTTAGGAAGAGAAATTAATAAGATCAAAAGGTCCATGAAAAATCTTCCTGAGCAAAAATAGGAAAAAAATGATGAAGGTCTCCAAGTAAAACACCAGAAATATCATGTCTTGATTGAACTAAAAATTCAAGACTTACACTTCAAACTGAAGACCCTGATAGATACTGGATCAGACTTAAACATGCTAAATAAGCATGTCATCCCGGTGTCCTTATGGGAAAAAACTTAGGCTATGGTTGTGGGATTAGGAAATATCCCAAATAACATTTCATTCCAAATTCCAGAAGCAGTTCTCTGTTTCCAAGATTTCTGCCTTAAAATGAATTTTTTTTTAGCAGACATTCCTGTTGCATGTATCCTTGGTACCCCTTTTTTTGCAGCAGTTTCACCTCATGTATCAACCATGGTGACCCCAGAAAAACCCGGATACTTTATTACAATCCACGGTAACAAAGTCATCAAATTTCCATTTGTATCTACTCCAAGAGTCTCAGATGCTGTATCACTAAACCTTAGAAAAACTTAGAAAATCAGAAAGCTAAAAGAATTCCAGGCAGAAATCAGAATTTAAGACCAATTGAAGAAACCAGACATTCAGGAAAAGATTCTCTTACTGAAAGAGGAATTTATTAATTCAGTCTGTTCAGAGAATCCTACTGCTTTTTGGAAACAAAGAAAACATGAAGTTTTTCTCCCTTACAGAGAAGATTACCAAGGCAGGCCTTGCAAGAGCATAGCTATACCAATGAATGCTGAATATCAAAAACTTTGCGCAGATGAAATTGAGGGATTGCTCAAAAAAGAATTAATTAGAAAATCTACTAGTCCTTGGAATTGTTATGGGTTCTATGTGAACAAGCATTCAGAACAAATTAGAGGAGTTCCCAGACTAGTAGTGAATTACAAACCCCTCAACAAAGTATTAGCAGAAGATACATATCTCATTCCAAACAAAAGCAGTCTTGTTACCAGAATTGCAGGTGCAAAAATCTTTTCAAAATTTGATTTGAAGTCTGGATTCTGGCAGGTGGCTATAAATGAAAAGGATAAATTTAAAACTGCTTTTAATGTCCCTGTTGGGCATTATGAATGGAATGTGATGCCATTCAGATTAAAAAATGCTCCTGCAAAATTCCAAAGGGTTATGGATGATACCCTTAAGCCATATTTTGATTGGCTCATTGTCTACATTGATGACATTCTAGTGTTCTCTTCATCCATAGATAAGCATTTTAAGCATTTAAAGAAGCTCCTGCAGGTAATTAAGCAATCTGGTCTAGTCTTATCTAAGAAAAAGATTGAACTTTTTCAGACTCAGATCAAATTTCTTGGCCATACTATTGATAATGGCTAAATAACTCTGCAAACTCATGCTGTTGAATTTGCAGATAAATTTCCAGATAAGATTCTTGATAAAACACAGCTGCAAAGATTCTTGGGAAGTTTAAACTATATAAGCCATTTTTACAAAAAATGTGCACAAGATAGAAAGCTTCTTAATGATAGACTAAAGAAAGAGTCATGTCCTTGGACATAAGCACATACTCAAGCTATAAAAAATATCAAGGCCAAAGTCAAGAATCTGCCAATTCTACATATCTCTGATGACAGTCTCCCTAAGATAGTAGAAACTGATGCTAGCAATATTGGGTGGGGAGCAGTATTAAAGCAAGTCAGAGACAAAGGGAAAGAAGAGGTTATTCAGTTTGCCTCTGGATTATGGCAGGCATGCGAAAAGAATTATTCTGCTTTAGATAAAGAAATTAAAGCTGCCTTAAATGCCATATATAAATTTGAGATTTATTTGATTTATAAAAAATTTCTTCTAAGGACTAATGCTGCAACAATGAATAAAGTCCTTAATAAAGAGCTAAAGAATCCTAGAGAATCTAAATTTGCTAGATGGCAAGCTCTCTTTAGTAACTTTGATTTTTCTATAGAACATATCAAAGGAGTGAATAATTCCATTCCAGATTTCCTAAGTAGAGAGCATCTACAAAATCTCTGTTTGCTAATTTCAGTGCAGCTAAGAAATGGTGTGGAAAGGATAATGGATATTCCTGACTCATTAAGTTGGGAATCTTATTCAGCAGACTGGGTACCTCGATGGGAATTAAGGAGCACTGAAATTCTTTCTCAAACAACTCAGGTTCCATATTCAAATCTAGTTCCTGAAGTCAGAGGAAAGAGAACATCAAATGTTTTAACCCCCATAGTTGCTCACATAAATGAC
>JASDQU010345819.1:0-12420 GCA_032191745.1 Picea mariana
GTGTGGAAGAGTGTACATACTTCTAGGGTGTAAATACTTCATGGGGTATAGACACGGCTGAAAGCAAAGGACCTCTGCATCAGGAAGATAATCAGGCTCCACAACCAACATCCCTAACCCTCTGCAATTCCAAGAGACAATATTCATCATTTATCTTGAGATTTGGAGGCACTACCATGGGGTGGTGTTGGATCTCCTATGTTTTCTTATTATTCTAGAACCCCTCACAATCTTATTTTCTAGGGTTGACTAAGTACCCATTGTAGTGTCGTTGGATGCTTCTTCTTCCCTAACTACTCTAGTTGTCTTTACTAGGATTCTTGGTTAGCCACTCCTCTGATTCTTCCTCCTCTTTTTCCTCTTCCTCGTGCTATTGGGAATTTTTCCTAGTTCACATGCCTATTCATATGCTGGATTTTTCTAGAATCTATTCTCAAATCTCCTCCTTATCCATATAAAGTTCCTCCTYTGTCAAAGGGTTTTCCACTCCTTGACTATCATTGGGAATTATTGAGGCAAAGGAGAATTTATGAGATGAGGGGTTCAACGCTAATGAGGTTATAAATCCATATCCCTACCTTATCTAGGGTTAAAATTAACTCCTCCTAGTAAATAACTTCAAATTTATTTGACTTGGGGGGGGGTGGAGGTTTGAGCCATAGATTTTGTTTGTTTCCCATGATTTGGTAGGATGAATGATTATTCTTGGGTTGTTCCTACTGTTTGGGGTGATTATCATGATGGGATATTGAACCCACCCCTTGACTTGAGGTAAATGGGGCTCATTTTAGCTTTTGGTATAGTGCTTCTTACTTGGGATTCATCTTCCTTATAATTGTTTGCTATTGTTACTCTTTTTCCTAAGCCGAGGGGGCAAATTGCACTTCCTTCTTGATTTCTTTTGCAAAATGACCATATTCATGGTAAAGTTTACATTTGAAGGGGATTTGTTTGTAATCCAAGGGATGCTCATGCTTCCAGTTGTCCACTATCAATAGTATCCCTTTCTCCAAGTTGACCTTTACACAAATCCTAGCAAAAGTGAACATCCCCTCTTTTGGATTGGTCCTATCTATGAATATACTAAGCATATGCCTAATATATATAAGGGTTTTAACATTCTAGCAATGTAGAGGGAGATGGGGAAGTCACACCCAGACTAGAAATGTAGAAGGAATTTCATTTTCAAGATTGAAGTAAGGAATCCACCTATTTAGGTACATTCTTATGGACCCCATAAATAAGATATGCTCCTAAATATTAAGTCCTTATACTCTTTTGATTTAAAGAGAAAGCACAATAGACTCTACCACATAAGAAATAGCTTAGTCGGTCTTTGATATGGACTTGCCAGTTCTATTGAATCCAATTTTCCATTGCTCTAGGAAATGACCATACCCCTGCAAATTGGCCAATAATCCCTCTTTCTACCATGGACAAATCCATTTTTCTTGATTCCATTCATGGAATAGAAATATCTAGGATGTTTTTGAGCCATTTCACAGATCTGTAAGGTTGATATTTTGAGGAATTACCCATGGAAAAGACCAAATCCTGAAGAGAGATATATTCCTTGTCTATAGGGGGTCTGGATCACCCCTGAGAAGCCAAATCTATCACATGCGGGAACATAGTAGCTAACAAGAAACTAGGGTTTGCAAAGCACAATATTGTGCTATGGAAAAAGTTGGTCACCTTAAGAATTAAATTAATTATTGTAAACAATTATAAAATATATTAATAATCAAAGCACCTCACAAAAGAACACTTGCCTTTACTTTGATTGTATAAATAAGGTGTGACATCAATATATCAATCAATCTCATCTCATATATTCATATTCATATTAATAAATATTTGTTTAATTCAATATGGAGTTTATTAAGTATCTCTTTCATAAATAATTTAATAAATATAATTGAATGAAGAAAATGTCAAGTTAAATTCACATGAAAATGTTTAATTTTAATCATACAAATTAATATTATAAAATACATGTTATTGATTCTATAATACTTAAGCATTAGAGAATAAACACAACTACATTGTATTTTCTAATAAAAAAATAAAAAAAAAACCTTTCAAATATGTTATTTCCCATTTTTTTTTTTAGGATTAGAGAATAAACACCTTTCAAATATGTTATTTCCCACTTTTTTTTTTTTAGCATTAGAGAATAAACACAATTGCATTGTATTTTCTAAGTGAAAAAAACCCTTTCAAATATGCTCTTTCCCATTTCATCTTTTTCAATTTTTTTAGTGTATATGCATGAATTCCTAAACCTTCTAAAAATCAAAGTTAGAGTTTAATAGATTTTATTAGATTCTCCATCTAAAAACATCTCAATATAACAAATGCTATCTAATTCATGTTCTCTTATGTTCCATATAAGTTTATGTAAGTTACATATATACATAAATTAGATAATTAGTTTTTTATTTTACTATGTATTCCTTATATTCAATCAATGTTATATAACATTACAAGTAACATATAAGAATTATAACAGTTTAATATAATAATACATAATAAATAGTATTGAATCTTTTTATTTTTATTATTATATTATAAAATAAATTGAATCTTTTATACTTTTACAATATTATATTATGAAAAGCATATAAGAATGAAATGATAATAATTAGATTCCATAAAAATGTTACTTTGGCTTATACATAATATTCTAATATAATAATATTAAATCTTCAATACTTTTATATCATCCAAAAGAAAAGTACAACATTATCATATTTGGTATTTTTTCAAATTATTTACCTTATCTTTTTCCTTTTAATCATTTTTTATATACATATGAACTCCTAAAACTTGCAAGACAATCTGATGGGTCATTTATTTGAATGAAATGTTTGTGTAGACTAATTCATGGTTTGTGTAGACTAATCCATGACATTTTCATGGTTCAGTATGATTGCTCTCGTCATATATTAATGGAATGGTCTTGTAATTAGTGAAGTAAATTTATATTATTTTTTTTTATTATAAAATTAAATTTATTTTTAAGTTATTAGTTATATTTAAATTAATATATTTATATAAGTATATATTCAAATTATTTTTTAATATTTAAATTTTTAAATTTTTATTTTTTTTAAATAAATGTGATTTATATTATTTTATATAAATGATGAAATTAGATTAATGAAAATAAAAAATATATTTAACAATAATGATAATGTAATATTGTGGTCGTGATGAAGTGTGTTGTTAAGATACTTTGTAATGTTAAATCATTGTTTTGAATTTTCTGGGGACACCTTAAAATCCAACCATGTTAAGAGATGGTGTAGCCAAGCCAATGTAAATTCCTAAAAAACAAAACATATTTAAACTAATAAAAAGGAAAATAAGAAAATAATAATAATATAAACTCAAATAAGTAATATGACCTAGGCTAATTTTTCTTTTAAACATTATCTCACTCAACATTTTTAATATCTCTACATTCTTTTTTTTCATCTTCTATATATACTAAAGATTTATATGAAAWATCATTTTTTTCTGATTTAAGTCTCAAGAATTTTCCTTTAATTTTATTAAATATTGAGTATCCACCACCTATGAAGAGATGAAAAGTCATTTACACATTCTTTATTTACACATTATTTTGATGTGTAACTACCCAAATTAACTTAATAACCATGATGCCTAAAGTGTTTGTTAAGGGATCCTTTGTAAAACAACAGCAATCACTTTCTTGAGGTATCAAGTCTTGGTGGGGCTAAAACAATACCCCACTTTCACCATCCCACCTATCCACGAAAAACTTTAGGGAATGAAATATTATATCCAAGTATAGTATTTTAGGTGAATATTTTGGATTGATAAAACTAGACATGTAAATAATGTATGCCAATATTCAATAAGAGACATACTATTCATTAATCCTTATAATTTTAGTGAATATCAATAATCTAACTTATATTTTATATAATAAATAAGTGAATTTTGAATAAAAAATTACCAATTATCAATTTTTTTAAATGCCAAAAATAATAATTGAAAAATATTAATCACTAAAAAATACCTTATTCTTTTTTATTGTGACTAAATTTTTTTATAGTTTAAAAGGTATTTAAAATGAATAAAAAATTACTTTTTTTTCTTCCCAAAATTTTATAATGAATATAAATATTGTTTTTTCATTTCTTCATTCAACATTTCATTAACTAACTAAAAATAAAATAGCTAAAATTCCATCTTTACAACGTCATCTACTAATATTTCTTTATTATTTCTTATTTCTTTAAAAAGAACTTCAAAATTCTATGTCATATTTACCTTAATCTTTAAATAAATAAATTAAAACAACATAACATCCTTCTATATATAAAATAAATAAATAAATATCAAAATTATATACCAATATGTATTTTCATTTTCATGTACAACAATTTTAGTGTTCAATTGAAACAAACGTATTATGAACTAATTAAGTTGATTATACATACATTTTAGATATGTGTTTTCTATTATTTAGTATTATTGGTGTTGTTATAATTATAAGTGTATTTATGTATATTATATTTCCTTCTCTTCAAAGATGCTCTATACCCAAAGTATAATTTGAAAAATCGTATGTCTTCATTATTACTTAAAATTATTCCACTTAAGGCCCCCGGGGGGCAGCTCAATTGGCAAGTGCCGTGATATAGCGTGTTATGTACGATGAGGTTCCAAGTTCAAATCCCCCCGACTTACCCGTGCCTGCGGAAGGGGCATACGTATGGCACCTGGAGGTTATAGTGGTAGCGGTCGGAATCGACCCCGTGTCACGCGAGTACGAGACCGACCCAGTTGCCGATTCCGCCAGCATAAAAAAAATAAAAAATAAAAAATAAAATAAAAAATAAAAAAAAATTATTCCACTTAATGTTTTCATGGTTGATTGAACAAGTTGATATGATCTTAGAAGTATTGAAGATAATGGTCATATTGTTGAAGGGTCAGTCCACCCTAATTCGATTCTATGTGAAAATGTATAGCGATGACTTATTAAGATGATTATAAATATTAGCATTTGAGCTTTTGTTATGTAGAAAAATGGAAAACAACATTCAAGATGGAGGATTGATTGTTTGAGAGGCTAGTCATCTCATTTGGGTTAACCAATGCCCCTAGAACATTCATGATATTTATGAATGAAGTCTTGAAACCATTTTTGAAAACGTTTGTTGTCGTTGTAACGCCCCCAACGTTATGACAATGAAAACGATGTACAACAGGCAAACCTTTTTATTTCTTTTAGCTGTGTTAGGAAAATAAAACATTACAATAGATAACAACATCACTGACACTCCATTCACATATAAAAATGAACATTACTAAAGAAATAACAATCAAGTATGACAAAAGGATGACACATCATCACCATAAACCATGATATGCATAACAATATATTAACATGGTAATGATCAACAGTTCAACATCTGTGCATTCTACAATAATTATCGATGCATAACAGTACGAATATTAAAACTTCAACGCATCTCAAGGTGCAATAGAATTCTAAGAAAAACAACGGCTGTAACATAAAATTCCATGGCTCGGGAGAACTTAACTACTAAATCAATCCGTCAATTACATACGCCAAGGCGCACATAATCCACTTATTAAATTTTAAGGTGCAACATAGATCCACTTAACTTCCATGTGTGTGATTAAATCAATCGTCAAATTACAATAATCAACATCCTTTCAAGGTAAGCACATGATCCATTTTCCATATGAACCTAAACACTTATCAATCATTGCGCACACAAAAATCAATCATAAAAATGTCATACAAAAACATTGTCACCAACACATTAGTAAACTAAGGCGTAAACACTTACGCTTTAACTTAGTCCATGGCGCAATCAATCCTAACACCTATTCATCATCATGATCCAAAGCACAAGATAAACAAATTCTAATCCATTATTCATAAAATAAAATCCATAAGCGCAAGAGTATGAGGTCTAAACCAAAATCCAAATTCTTAATGAGGCATGTATCAACAATAAAGTATGCCAGAACAACAATCTTGTCATAATCATCCATCAAACTATTAATGGTGCAAGAATAGTTCCCATCGTTATTCTAAAGTGCAAAGGTAAACAATTCGAAACCAATCACACTATCACCTAATCTACATTAATAAATGGCGCAAGAATCTAACTATCTTAGAATTTAACATCAATAAATTCGCAATAAATAGCAATCGGAATTCAACGTCAATAAATGAAATCAATTATAACCCTATCCAACAATCTAACTTGTTACGACACATTTTGATAATCCATGGTCAAGTCATGATGACTCCATGCCTTCAATCGTAGTTATAATAATACGAAATCCAAAAATAAAATAATGCATTGATTAATGTTCATATCCATCTCTTGTCATCTTAAATATATTATTCCATAGAAAATTTCAAGTTAAACATCATTAATATGATATTATGAATAAATAATTATTACTCAATGTACCATTATTACTATAAGTATAAGGAATAAGAATTTACCAATAACGAATAAGTACACTGCCTTGTAACTCTATATTCTACTAAGACAAAGGGATTTAGGGGATAAATATAACATGTGGTCAGACTTCTCAAGACACAAAATCTTAACTCTCCAATTTATAACATTTGTCATCTTTAATTTAAGTTAATAAAAAAACAATAGTGAACTACCATTTGTACACTAGTGCCCACTAAATATCTTCAGTATGGTGATTAGAAAAATATCTTAACTCTCCAATTTATAACACCTGTCATATTTAATTTAAGTTAATAAAAAAAACAATAGTGAACTACCATTTGTACACTAGTTCCCACTAAATATCTTCAGTATGGTGATTAGAAAAATAATTACCCCCATGATTAAGATTTAGGAACACTGATATTCCAGGTAGATTCCTTTTAAAGGAAAAATGGAAGGTTTCTTCGTTGCTGAGAAGTTCCAGGTGTAGTTAAGCGATTGGGTACCTCATCGATTAGGTAAGTCCAGAAATCGCTGATGGAAGAAAATAAAATCAACAGGGTGTAGGCAAAAAACATGGCTTGTTTTAGAGCATGGATGCCCTAATGAGAGTACCAGGCATTCCTGAGCCGAATAGTCTGAGTGATTCCTTCTAGAACATATCACTGCAATCCTGGAGATGATTTGTTTTGGGAAAAAGCGAGGTCGATAATTCATAAATTAATACTGAAATAAAATGGTGTAATAGTGAAGTTGTATCCTTCATAACGGTAGATGCAATGAGGTCTCCCAAAAATTAGGTCACCTTAGACACTCATTAATGGCTAGATATACGTGTTATGTTTAAAAAAAAAAGCGAGCTTAATCGAATCAGAAGAAGGACCAGTCCTTGGTTACTACTTCATGGATGGAACTGAAATTTGTAACTCAACCTCCATTTAATGGCAAGGAATCAGAAGATTCAGGGAGGGAAGGCAACATTCAATCCAGTCTGAGAAGATTTTAGTTTTTAGGGATAAACGAAAATGAAGGAATTAAACAGTCTTGGTGGTCATGAACCATAGCAGTATAGTTGGGAGTGACTGTCAGTCCCCACGCTTCTCACGGACAGTCTCTCCCAGCAAGGAATAAAGAAAATAAAATCCCAGGGACACGAACCACCCAGAACTCACCGATAATTTTTTCTAAAATTGTGAATTGGGAAGGGAGAGATGCAAGGAGAGAAGGACAAGAAAAATGTGGGGTGAAGAGGAAGAATTTTGTTGAGTGGAAGTGCAAGGAAACGTTGAGGGTTAAGACAACAACATGTTGAGCGAATGTTGAAATTCAAGGGCACTGCAAGCTGGGAAAAAAGTTGAATGCAAAGGTCACCAACCAAAGTGTTGAGGAGGTACGAGTGAATTTGCCAGGCGAATCTCTCTCAGATATGGGAGAAATAGCTAGAAAACATAGAGGAAAAATAAGGGGAAAACGTCACAAGGGATCTCAAGTTGGGATAAATTTTGGTCGCCATACATAGAGATGAACACAGAATTTACATCTAAATTGTACAACCAGAGCAATAGAAATGTGCTTGGAATGTTCTCAGGAAGAGCATATGCACCGGTCACGTGTCTAGGGATGGAAGCCCGCAGAATTTTTTGAGCAGGAAAAAGTTATTTTCGAAGTGACGAAAAACTAAAGGACTTCAATTAAAAGTGAAAAAGGGCCTAACTAATGAAGGTGCACCCATTCAAAACGCAAGGAAATATCCCAACACGCATGGCAACTATTTTTATAAACGTATAGGAAATATCATTATGGAGGGTACAATTTTGATAAATCGCAAGGGTGAGGAAAGGAAAAAGGCACTGCGAGATAACGGTTTAACGCTGAGAGCGTATACAGGATGGAAAGTTCCGATCTCTCTGATGCAAGGAAATTGAAGCAATACATGTTGGGCTAGGATGGGAACATGCAGAGATCTAAAAAGGAAAACATAGAAACAAATGCGCAGAAGTTACAAATCCACTAACAATCAACCAAATGGACTAGCTAGGTCCGCAACCTCTATAAATCCATCATTCCTAATCCAAAATCAAACATGTCAACTTTATTTTTAGTATGCATGCATGATCTAACTACCAAATTAAACATGAATCATCACCAATCAACTCACGCATTGGGTATTACCCACTTAATTTAACATAAATCATCCTTATGCAAGCACGCACAAAATCTAATTATTTAAACATGACATAATCCATACACAATTTTTTAACTAATTTACCAATGCAAAAATTTTCACATGTGTATCGTAACCGGCGGATGGACTTGTTGATGTTCTTCGACAACTGGCG
This sequence comes from Picea mariana, assembly GCA_032191745.1. Classification (NCBI taxonomy): domain Eukaryota; kingdom Viridiplantae; phylum Streptophyta; class Pinopsida; order Pinales; family Pinaceae; genus Picea; species Picea mariana. The sequence goes on from JASDQU010345819.1 coordinate 8,825, forward strand.
ATCCTCCTAGATCTCGCTTGCTAATTGCTAAGACCTCACTGGTACTTCTCATCCAATGCTAGGGGTACTCTTCTTCCCCTGATCCCCCCAGCCGCAAAAGGGCCACACACACAAACTAGGGAATGCTATCTCCGAGCTCGCCTTGCAAGGTTGAGCTACCACTCTCTAACCAAGTTGGACATCCCACCTCCCACAAGAAAAATAAGTCAAGAAAAATATCAACAACATAACTTTACACCTCCCAGTCGTGATCCATTCCCCTCCTCTTCCATTTATTTTATAGAGTTCTCTTAGTGACTAGTTTCCAAAATGCACATTAAATTCTTTTTATTAAATTATTATTAGGAAAATTCTACCCCATACACTTGTCACCCAAAGTTGCACCAAAATTTTATTTAATTAATTAATTTAATTTTCCAATTTCCCTCACCCACCTAAAATTGTACCTAAAAATGCTCCTCGATGTCTCTTTATTCCCTCACATTCCCTTAATGAATGACACCTTTCTTAAAACTTAGTTGAGTTCATTTTAGGAAATTTCTCTAATACTAGATTCCTTCTATGTTCCACATTCCTTTTGCATTTATATTCCTCTTTTTATCTAAGTTCGAATTTAGCAAGTTTTCCACATACACAGAAATTAAATTTTTAGATAATTTAATCCTCCTTTCAATTATAAATTTAATTTCCCCCCTTTTCTTTTCTTTATCCCCCCCCTTTATTAATTGTTTAATTCATTTTTATTTTATTGCTCTTATCCTACTTAGACCTAGGATTCAAATTCAATTAGTCTTAGAAATTTTTTAAGGGAAGGGTTATAATTTAATAAACTCTAATTATGCAAATTAATTTAAGGCTGACCATGTCAAGGTAAGATATTGTTTTCTAGGCACCTAGGTTCATTGACTCACTAGTCTTTAAACGTCGCGGTGTTCCCTTCAAGATGCACTACATGCTCCAAGGGTGCCACTCACCTTTATTAATATTTCAATTATGCGATGTACCATTAAAGATGCACTACGTGCTCCAAGGGTGCCATTGGACTTTTGAATGATTTTGGTAGACATCAAACCCTTGGAGTCAATACTCTGCCAGATGACCTTATGGGAGACTAAGGTTCTCTAAGGAATAAGGATCCTTCCTTAATGTGCACCCCTTAGAATCTTTGTGAGCAACAGTCTCAGTCTTCCCTCACGACATTATGGATCTCTCAAACTAGTTAATCGTTAACCTACAGTTCAAACCACAACAGGAGTGCTAGTAATATGTGGCAAGGCTGCTGCCACACATCTCCCTCAATATCTCTTGTTTTAATGCATGACCCTTTTACTCCAAATGTGAGTCTGATTAGCAAGCTATCGTCAACCTACATCCATCAATGAAACATGTCAGCGATCCAAAATCAACATCATAATATACCAGTGATATGTCACATATGAAATAACAAAAATACATAAACCATAAACAGTCCACTCCTTGACTCGATCTAGAGTCCAAGGAGCTCCATCGATGCCATCGACATCCTTAATCGGTCTAGAGTACTACACACTCTAGAGAAACTATTCAATAGCACCCATCGATACAAATATAATCAAATAACAAAACATCATATCCACAACATCATCATAATCCATAAGCGAAACAATCAATTATATCATGAACCGGATCACTTGCATGCAAGTGTGCTCAAGAATAAGTCCAAACAGGTGTGCGCAAGAGTAGGATGTTACATACACCCCCTCTTTTTTTAAACTTCGTACCAAAGTTTCATAGTATCCAAGTGCAGAAATAAAGTATCTGACAAATCGAAATGTCTAGCTATAAAAAAAAAAAATGGAAACTGCAGATGCATATCATATGCATCCTCCCAGGTAGCCAAGTGTGGGATATAATTGCCCCACTCGACCTTGACCTGATCCACAGTTTGACGCTGTAGTTGTCGAATACGATGGTCAAGAAAGCGGATTTTCTCTGTCGTGAGCGCACCATCGCCCAACATCCACCAAGAACTTAAGTCAATCACGTGTGCAGGATCATTGACCTATAGTCGCACACAGATATAATATAACATCATGCAATGCCTCAAGAATGAGGCACGACTAGCCATTAGTACCTTCATAATTATGGTCATGCGATGCGCATTAGAAAAACCCTTCTACATATCTTGCGCTTCTTCCAACCCTTTTTCTTATTGTTTGTACTTTTTCTTTCATTTATTGGATCGCTTTTGGTCTTACCAGGACCCCATCCTCGAGTCTATCCTAGCTCAAGGCGTCTGAGATGGTCACCCGTAGAGAAACTCAATGGTGCCATGTTAACGGTACCTTGATGGATGTTGTTGCATGCAAACTTGGTCAGCGAAAAGAACTATTCCAAACGTTTATGTTGGTTGAAAGCACACATATGAAACACAGCCTTCCAAATTTTGTTCATTCCTTCGGTCAACCTATCTATCTCAGGGACATGTTGTACTAAAGTTCAGTGGTATTCCCGAGGCCTCTTGGGAAATGTTTCCAAAATCATCTTGAAAACACCAATTCCCATATCAGATATGATTCTTTTGGTACGTCTACCAGTCTCAATATCTCGCTGATATAAACTCTAGCTATACCTGGTGCCTGATGCGTCATACGCATAGGGACAAAATGTGAACTCTTCGTCAGAGTGTCAACTATCATGAAAATCGAGTTGCGTCTCCTTGTCGTCAGCAACAATTTCCCCAATGAATTCCATCTAAATGACCTCCCATTTTGATTCTAGAATAGCATGTGGTCATAGCAATCCTTTTGAATGTCTATGTTCAACCTTCACATACTGACCTTCTAGACATCTCACCATGCAGTTGACGATGTCTGCCTTTATCCCTTCCAAAAGAATAATGGCTTAAGGTATGTCCTCATCTTCATGACTCTTGGATGAGCCATGTACATTTCTCTATGATATTTGTATAAGATCAAAGCTTCTCAATTCGTCATTGTCCATAGTATATCCCTCAATTTTGGTTCCAACATAGTGTCTTTTCCAATAGAATTCCTTAACCTCTTTATACCAATCACCGTTGTGTTGTAGTTAGAATCATTTCATGAAGATTCTTCTGAAGAGGGTGTTAAGGTCCTAACCCGCACATAGGTAGATCAATGTATTCAGATGTAATAAAGGTCAATATTAATAAGGCCTTTCAATAAAATAGAATAAGGTGGATGTAAGAAGACCTAATAGAATCTTCCGCTTCTAGAAGGATCTTCCTCTAGATGCTTCTCTTAATAGAAATATTTAGTATAAATAAGGGTCGAGGGTATGAAAACCCTAGCTTGGAGATTATTGTAACAGAGCGTTGCTCGATTGGAGGTTGCCCCCTCGAAGAGGCCTGCGAACATTGCTTTCTGAATCGAAGTGCTATTTTAGTTGTTGTTCTCATATTATTTCTGTGTTATTGTTGAGATTATGTTGGTTATATTACTGTTATTCTGCCATTTCTAGCATTTTATTTCTATTCTGCGTATTTGTTATATCTGGTATCTTACAAGTGGTATTAGAGAACTTTCCTTGGCAGAAATTGTGGGATTTTTTTTTCCAGGGTAGAGACATATTTCGGC
>JASDQU010345822.1:0-12430 GCA_032191745.1 Picea mariana
TTGAATTATTATTCCATGGGTGTATTTGTTATGTATATTAATGGATTATGCTATTGAATTTGATAACATCATATATTATCACCATATGCTTGCTTTGCTTAGTTGTTGAGGACTAGTTGCAAGTATATTGCTTTGGGTCAAATGCTCAACGGTGGACTTCATCGAACGTCTAGATGAGGTAGGCCTTTTATCTTGTCTTGATAGCATATTAGTTTATATAGCATACATGAGAATAGAGTTGATTTCTGTAGTCATTTCTGTCTATTGTGGTTTGCCCCTAGCCATAGAGATATTTTCCACGTAACATAATTGGCGACCGTACAGGGGATTGAATCTTCTTTCTTGGGGTTTGGAGTGTTTTTCTCCTTAGATTTTTCTCATTCCTATTGCGTTTCTTGTCGTATCATTGCTTGATAGCCTCTATTCACTCTGGGTCTAAGTCTTGCAGCCTTCTCCTTTGCCTAGCTGTGTTTTTTAAACATATATGTGGGTTTTTGCTTGATAGTCACGTATATGTGCGTGATGTCCTTCTGCAAGCTGCGTACATTCGCGTTGTTTCCATGAACAGACGCGTACATCAACCTCTTTTGCTTTTTTGTTGGGTTTGGTGGTTGCTAGGTAGGTTTTCATGATTTTTTAGTCTTCTTGGGTCTCTGTAGTGACTGTTAACTGTCTGTGGGATGACAGGAAACCTGTCTTTGGTTGAATTTTTGGTCGGAGTCTTTCTCATCATCTTTTCATTTTGATTGTCCTTGTACGTTGGGTTGGGTGTTTTGCTCCTTGGTATCCTACTTGAGTTGTCTCTTTCTATACACAGTAGAGTCTATATATCAAGCTGTTGTTCAGTCCACGCATTTTCATTTTTCTTATATTGAAAATACAAAAATATTAGGCATTTTGCATTGATTGGCATTTTGATCTTTTGAGTCTTTGTCATTTAGCTTAGTGCGTGTAAAGAAAGATTGCATTTTTACTTTAGAATTGTAGAGTTGAAATTGAAAATTGCATTGTTTTAGAAAGCATATCATTCATTGAAAATTGAAGCTAGGACTTGGCATTGTATTCATATTTACTTTACTTGTTGAGTCATAACATCATGAGTTTCATCACTGCACCTTTTTGAGTAAGCATAGCCATTGAAATTAACACTATAATTTAGAATTGATTAGTAACGATTTTATTTTCTAGGGTGCACAAACTAGCTTAGGATTTAGTGCCTTGGAATAGGATTTTGTGAGGAAACTTCTCCAAGGCTATTAAATCAACATATGTGTCTGAATAAGGGAGTGGAGAAATCCATTGTATAATCGGTAATATCAAGAGGCTCCGCTTACACCGGAGTTAATCATGAGGTCACGCGAAGTCGGTTGAAGGGTTATCCCCTCGATACCTTCTCAGCGCCAGAGATATTTTTTGGGATCTATTCATATCTGGGGATATTTCTAGTGCCCTTACCTCCGTGAGAGGCGGTACTTTCAAGGTTTCAGGCTTTGCTACCCTACCCATACAGTGGACCTGACTTATGACTGCTCGCTTGTGCATCGGTTATACATTGGTTGCTTAGTTGCTTAACTTAGGTGCCACATAGGTTACTTGCAGGGGTTATTCTGTAGGTACCCTGGGTCAGATAAGGGTCAGACAACACACAGCCTTTATGGAGGATTACCTCTCCGGGGGGATCTGACCAACTAGTTGTTAAGCCCACGAGGGACCTTATAACTAATTTTGTTACCTCTAATCTTTAGCAGGGAGTCTCAAGCCCCTCTTGGGCGAGACATACCTTCTTTACGAAGGGAGGCCCCTTTCAACCACTTTACCCCGTTTGTGTGCATATTGGTCTTTTGATTATTTTTGGTGTGCTCGTTGATTACTAGTTGGCCTTAAGATTTATTTTTGTATCTTGAGTCTTAAGTCATCGTGGAGTCGAACCATCCTCCCCGCCGATCCCGCCGCTTGTTACAGTTACCACCAGATTTCGAGTCTTTGCCTTCTAAAAGGCATAGAGTTATTAGACGTGGTACACACACCTCCATTGTTCAGACTTGTGATCCTACAAGGATGAGTACTAAACTGAGTCATCAAAATACTAGGAACCCTTTGACTCCCACACCTACTATAGTTAATGGCACCCCTTTGACTCCTGCAACCACAATGGTTGTAGTGTCAAAGGAACCTATCATCACTACTGCATGTTCTATAGTGAATGCTCAATCTATTGCCTCGAACCCATTTGGGTCTCTTGGTCACTCATCGGGCTATAATGTTCAGTCCATCCCTATGGCCTCTAGTCCTTTTTCCTATGGTATGTCGAATTTTACTTCACAGTTTTCAAACTCCATCCCAGCTGCTGGCCCTAATGTTAGCATTGGAATTGGGATCACAACCCCTCATTATACTCCATTCTCATTTAGTAGCTCTCAGATCCCTCAAACGACTCCTACTATGGGAGGCATTCCCTATTTTAACCTCGGGTCTAATCCTCTTGCTTCTGGGTGGAACAACCAACCTGGCAAACAAGATTCAGCTCAAGTTTCATCTTATACCCACACCTCCTCAATGTCAATTCCGACCAACATGTTTGGCATGATGAATGAACCTCTATCCTTCAGATTCACACCCGAAGGAGGTCAGTTTCACACCTTAGGAAACCCCCAACTCAAATCCACTCCAGCTGGGGGCAACTTTTATAACCCCCATTAGAAAATTCCTACTGGAATGATGCCCAACCAACCTCTTATGAATCAGCCTGGAGGAGGATCTTACAATCTTGGACAGGGCCATGGCTCTTACCAGAACCCTAGATAGGTTGCAGTTCCTCAAACACAATATTTCTAGGGAGCTTGGGGCTAGATTCCGCAACCCCATCTCCCTTTCCTGGCCACACTTAACTTGCCAGACTTGTTTAAGTTGATAAATGACCCTGTGTGTCATGATCCTACATGGCCCTTCGTCCCCACCAAGCTTCCTTTAGGCATTCCAAAATTCAAAGGTAAGAATGGTGAGGATCTTGGTGACCACGTCACCACCTTTCACATATGGTGCTCTTCGAATTCCCTTAATGACGATTCCATTCGGTTAATATTATTTCAATGCACCCTCATTGGGGTTGTTGCGAAATGGTATATCCAGCTACCTAGGGGGGAATATGGGACCTTTAGTCAGATGGTGTTAGTCTTCCTTAACCACTTCCAATTGTCAGTCCGTTACGATGTTGAGCTAGAAATTCTATCGACTTTATGCCAAGACACAGCCACTAACATCTCAGATCACATCCAAGAGTGGTGTAGATGAAAGAGGTTAATTAAGACCTCCATACCCCTAGACTTTCTTTTAGAATGGTTCCTTAAGTATTTGCAGCCTCCTATCTCGAAGGACGTTGCTACAACTAGGGTTACAACTGAGGAAGAAGCAATCTTCAAAGCCCAACAGTTAGATCTTATATACGCTCAGTCTGGGATGTTATATCACATTCTTTTGGACGCACTGAGTTCAACCTATGACCCTGGACAAAACCCCAGACCTCATGATGATGGCATTGTAGGCTCCGCCAATGTGAAATCTGCAGACTCGGTGACAAGCCATTTGAAAGAGTTGTCTCTAAACCAGTCTGCAGGAGGGCCAGCTTCGTCTGTGTCTTCCAATCCCACTCAGTCGGCAGATGTACATTCTGTGCAATCATCGACCAGCCCAAATGGTAACCAGTAACCAGGCGGGAATAAAAAGAAAGGACGTAATAATAATTGTAAGGGTGGGAAAAATAACAATAAACCCAAGGACAATGGTAATAATGAGAAGACAAATAATAATGTTGGAGAGGGCAAGAAAGAAAGGTGTAAGGTGAAATTTCCTTGTAAGCTTTGTACAGAGGATCATCTTACTCATTTATGCCCCAAACTTGCAAAAGTTGCGAGGCTCTTATCTATGTCGCCCGTCGTGCTGACGAATCCTTTCCCACATAACTAACACATGGCCTCAAGCTCCTCTAATGCCAGAAATGTGGTCGGTGGGAGTCAAAACCCATCGTCACAAGACGGTGACTGTTTGTGTATCAATATGGTCAATTCTCAGGTTAATGTAGCCACCTGGTCTCGCGATTACAGTTCCTCACAGACTGTACCTGGTTTAGAATCTCCTCCTCCTCCCCTGGAGACGACTCTACAGATTGAAAAACCAGACCCACCGCCTCGTATTCTGAAAGAAGTACTCAAGTGCTCTACCCACAATCCAAATGCTAGAACCACCAAGAATTACACTATTGTTGAGGATCTGGGTCAAACCCCTTTTGCGATGTCAGCTCTGGAGGTACTCCAGACGTGTCCTTCCTAGAGGAATGCCTTGTTATCTACATTAGGATCTCTAGACCCTAGTGGCTCAAAATTTATCAAGTTTGACATCATAGATGTGAAGCCTCGCTTGCCTTACCATGTGGCATTCCAAATCCACGTGGGGTATTCAAAGTATGCCATCAAACATGCAGTTGTTGATGAAGGCGCCACTACATGTGTGATGTCCCTGATCTGTTGGAAAGCTCTCAACTCTTCGACTCTCTCTCAATCATCAACCATGTTGACTGCTTTTTACGATCGTTTCTTCCACCCTCACAGTATTCTTTCTGCCTTTCCAGTCCAGTTAGGTGGGAAGACGGTAGAGGTGGATGTCGAGGTAGTTGATGCACCTCTCGATTATAATTTGTTACTAGAACGCAATTGGACTTATGCTATGACTTCCATCGTATCATTTTTCTTCTGTACTCTTTGTTTTCCTCACGATGGGAAGATTGTGACGATCGACCAATTATCCTTTGCGTGTGCTAGCCCCAATGCATTTGTTGGACTGTCGACAATTCTCATCCGACAACTGAGAATATTGATGTCGGAATATATTCATCCCTTATGGGTACTTTCGACTTCATGGCATCGATTCACCATGTTTACGCCATGTCCAGTAGGCCCTTTTCGTCAGACAGGTCCATTCCTTTCCCCACTCCCTATTTTAATGATCCTTGGACCCTACCTTCCTCGACTTCATCTAGTGAAGATCAGTTGCATGTTGGAATGGCCATGCCACTATCGAAAGAGGAGATTGTGTATCAAGCTGTTCTTGACTCTTCCACCGATCTCGATCCTATTACGTCACCAGCGGATGAGGAGGATCGTGTTCTTAAGCCTGTGTGGGCCACTTCGTTGTCTTGCTCACATGACTGCCTTGATGAGACTTTTCCCTCCGATGAAGCCATCATCGAAGCCATGAATGGTTTTGAAAAACCTTGGGATGATATGCATCATCGCTCTTATTTTCTCCCAGAGATTGCTAGAATCGAACAAGATGACTTTCGATCTACTTTGAGCGAGATAGTCAGTCAAGCCGTAGTTCCACTTGACACGCATGGCATTTATGCCGAAGTAAATATGGAGAGTATCTCTCCTACCGTCATGATCGATATCTCTCATACCCCTGGAAAGATTAAAAATGTACATATCGGTGTGGATTGTCCGCCAGAAGTAATCCTAATCTACACCGAACTCTTAAAGGAATTCCAAGATTTATTTGCTTGGTCATATGAAGAGATGCCAGGAATCGACCCCCGTATTGTCGAGCATGAGATTAGAACTTATCTGGATGTTAAATCTATTCGACAACATCTTAGAGTTGTCAATCCCTGGAAGGCCCCTGCTATTAAGGCAGAGGTAGAGAAACTACTTAATGCTGGATTTATCTACCCAGTTCCTTTGACTGAATGGGTATCCAATCTCATTTCTGTGAATAATAAGCAAGGAACCATCCATGTATGCATGGAATTTCATGACCTAAATAAAGCCTTTATTAAAGACAACTTCCCGACACCTTTCATCGATCAGATTCTCGACGAGTGTGCGGGAAGCGAAGTGTTTTCTTTCATGGACGGATTTTCAGAGTATAACCAAATTCAAATTAAACCCGAGGATCAACACAAGACAACATTTATTTTTCCTTGGGGTACTTTCGCATACTGGAAGATGCCTTTTGGCCTTAAAAACACCGGAGCAACCTTCCAACGTGATATGACCTTCACATTCCACAATATTAAGCATATAGTCAAAGTTTATCTTAACGATCTTGCTGCTCACTCTCGAAAGAGAGTGGATCACTCTAAGCACCTTCGGCTAGTTTTTGAAAGATGTCATCATTATAGAATCTGGTTGAACCCTAATACGTGCATCTTCTGTGTTAGGTCTGGTCATATTTTGGGATCTCTAGTTTCTGAGACCAGGATCATGATAGATTCATTAAAGGTTGAGGCAATACTTCGGTTTCCTCCCCCATGTGCTATTCGATAAATTCAAGGTTTACAGGGGAAAGCTAACTTTTTACGTCGGTTTATAGTAAAATATGCCAATATCACTAAGGGTTTCATGCATATTTTGAAGAAGGACACCCCTTTTATTTGGGATGAGCGAGCCCAAGAGTCCTTCGATGCTTTGAAGAAAGCCTTGGTATCGACGCCTCTGCTGAAGTATCCTTACTACAATAGAGATTACTTGCTTTATATCGCCATGTCCAAGGAGACAATTGGTATGGTTTTGGTTCAAAAGGATGATGAGCTCTGCGAGCACATTGTCTACTATCTTAATCGAAACTTAGTCGGTCCTGAACTCAATTATTCTCATGTTGAAAAGATAGCTTTGGCTACCGTTCACACAGTCCAACGTTTACGCCATTATATATTGCTTTGCAAGACTACAGTGGTTGTCGATGTCAATCCATTTCAATATGTCCTTACCAAGCGTATCATAGGGGGGAAATATAATAAATGGATTTTCATTTTACAAGAATTTGATCTCGATTTCGCTTCTGCGAAATCCAAAAAATCGGTAATGTTTGTGGAATTAATATCCGACTTCCCACGATTGGATGAGGATATTATCCATGTTGATTCATTTGCAGACGAACATATTCTCCTTATCCCATCGTCCGACCCCTGGCATGGAGACATTGTTCTCTATCTTCAAACTTTGAGGTTCCCTCAGCATCTCTCACGAAATGACCGACGACGTGTACGATACCAAGCTAAGAATTACACTATCGTCGACGACACTTTGTATCTCCAAGGAATAGACAATATCTTGCGCCGTTGTTTAACTCATGAAGAAGTCGAGTCAATTCTAAATGATAGCCACAGTGGGGCTTGTGGTGGTCATCTATCTAGGCTTGCGACATCCCAGAAAATTTTGCGAGCCGGTTATTTATGTCCATCTATCTTTAAAGATTGTGTTGAAATAGTTAAGAAGTGTCACCCCTGCAAGGTGTTCGCTCGGAAAATGCGCTCGCATCTAGCCCCTCTTCACCCAATCATTATCGTCAGTCCCTTCACCAAGTGGGGGGTGGACTTCATGGATTGAAACCCAACTTCGGTTGGGGGGAATAAACACATTATCATGGTCGTTGACTACTTTACTAATTGGGCCGAAGCCATGCCTACAGTTAAATCCAATGGGAATACTATCGTCTTCTTTGTATTCAATCAAATTATCGCCAGATTTGGTATCCCGAGTGAGATTGTCATTGATCATGGCAGTCACTTTCAGAATGAAACGATGGAAGAGCTAGCATCTAAGATGGGGTTTAAGCATGATCATTCTTCCCCTTACTATCCCCAGAAAAATGGACAGGTAGAGGTCGTCAACAAGTCTCTCAAGACCATTTTGCAAAAAACTGTCAGCCAGAGTAAATATGACTGGCATATTATGTTATATCTCGCACTCTGGGCATACTAAACCTCAGTCAAGACTGCCACCGGATTTTTCCCTTTCCAGTTAGTGCATGGTGTGGAGTCAATATTAGTTATTGAATGCGAAATCTCTTCTCTTAAGTTGGCAGTCACGCTCCTCCTTGACACTTCTGATCTCGAGCGATGCCTTGTACACCTAGAGAGTCTCGACGAGCAGCATTGAGATGCCTCTACGACTATTGAGGCAAATAAAAGACGTGTCAAGGTTCAGTACAATAAGTTTGTCCGTCCACGGTTGTACGCTTAGGGTGACTTGTTTCTTTTATATGATCAAGCCAAAGAACTGTTGGGGGAAGGCAAGTTTAAACCCATGTGGCACGGTCCCTATATCGTGCGATGTGTCTTAGAAAAAGGAGCCTATGAGTTAGAATATTATGAAGGGAATATGTTGGTCGAGCCCAAGAATGGGCTCTACTTGAAAATATATTACGCTTGAGCCCCAAGCTTGGGCGTAACTCTTTTTATACTAATGTAATTTAGTGTATATATATTTTCCCTTTTTTTTTCATCTTCAGCTTGCTTATCGATTTTTCCCTTGGTTGGAAGATGTCAATGGAGTCTTCGGTCTACTTAGGATTCACAGACAGAGCTAGTCATCATACACGGAACTTGTCTTCGGCCGCTTGGGTGGTCTACTCACTCGAGGGTCTACTGGTGTCTTCAGGTGGCGTATGCCTAGGGCCATCCACGAATAATGTGGCCGAATATAGTGATGTTATAGAACTTTTGCGCGGTGATATCTCACATGGTATTCTCTCTTTAGAGGTTCGTCTGGATTCCCAGTTAGTAGTATGTAAATTGAACGACAGTTACCGCATGTGTGATCCTACTTTACTCCAACGATTCCTACAGGTACGTCTTTTAAAACAACAATTTGATTTTATTACTTATCATTACATACCTAGGATTTCTAATTATGTATCTGATGCTTATGTTAATTTCGTTTTAGATTGGCATTTGTAACATAACTAAAGCAAAGAAACCCATCTCATCAATGTACACATTGTAATATAAGTAAATCCGAAGATCCATGTTTTATATATATTTCAAAAAATATGATGTTTATAATACAAAATCGGGGCCAACACCCTTAATACACATATACAGCTGATAATACAACATCTACGCTTGTGGCGTCAGATGTGTGTCATGATAACAAACTACGACATTTCTGAGACGCCAAAAGAGTCACACCCAAGCTCTGGGCACACCAACCACTTGCCGTTGCATGGCCTCCGACAGATCCTCTACCTGAACCATCGAAATCCTATGAGTCAAACAAGACAGGTTGCCCTGCACGTTTTGAAGGATTCTCTATGCTTCTCCTCCTGCCACCTCATCTCCCCAGTGCCTCTGACGATGTCGTGGAATCTTGTCCGGTCATCGTGGACCTACATCTACGTCACACAAGTGTCTAGTTAGTACTTAAGAATCATCCAAAAATATTTTTGTTTTACTATAAAAAAATACTAAAAAATGAAATATTTAAAAACATTTGACATACCTATGTCCCCGTAGGCGGTCCCTGGTGGCAGTGGCATGTCAGGGTCCCCTCTGAAGTTGACCCCTGCATAGGGGTAGTCATCCAGAGCAATGACCTATCGCCTCCACCAGTAAAATAAATCATCGTTGTAGGGTGTGGGAACCCTACCTCCCCCCTGTCATCTCATTACCTCGGTCCACCGTGTCATGGCTGGATCGCGAGGTCCTCTAGGAATGATCTCGACTCTAGTTCCCAAAACTAGAACCTTCTCGAAGAAAAAGCTACACAAGATAGAGGCAAACCCAAAGTTCCTCTTGTCACCTTGTTTGCACTCTGTCAACTGGCTCTTCATATTAGCCAATAGTGAGGTACACCAATCATATACCGTGGGTCTCAAGCACTCTACAGAATAGAACATGAGCGGCCTCGATGTCTGGTGCAATGAAGTCGATCTTGTGATCCTAGTCCAAACAAGGACAACAATCCTAAGGCTGAGATTGTTTATCGCTCGGATGGGGAGTTGACTCCAGACCTTCTCGATCCCTACTACACAATGAGCATCTATGTGTTTTTTTATCTTCATACCTCTCCCACCTCCCTGAGCTTTGAGGTTCACCACCTCACCTCGGTGCAATAACCCAGTCAAAAAGTATATATCCTTGACTTAAATCCTCAATGGTTGCCCATCGAGGTTGAAGCTCTCACTGTCAGGATCCCAGTAATTCGCGAGCAACTCAAGCAACCTCACCTGGGCCCTCATCCCTTTAAGTGCCCAAAATTTGTACAAGCCGCATCTTTTCAAGGCCATTTTGGCCCCCGGATCTCTTTCCACAGCAACATCTACCTCCTCATGTTCTCATTCCCTCCATTCTAGCACCATCCTACCAGATAAAAATCAAATTTTGAGTTAGCAACCATAGAAAACCTTGTTTATGGACTTGTACGTGGGCTGCAAAATTCACAGTCGCGTATAGAGCTGAGTACATGAATGGTAGCTCGGATACACCGAAATACTCAATTTGTGCCTTAAAAAACCCAATTTTTGAAACCTAAATTAAAAATGTAATCCACTAGAAAGGAAGAGGAAGGGAAGAGGAATTACTTGGTCCAGGCGGTTTCTAATTCCATCACCCGACACTCCCACAATCACCAGTTGAAGATCAGAGGTAATTTGGCCCAATTTTCACTATTTAGGTAAAAAGTCAAAATGACATAGTAAATCTTTGTTTTGTTACTATTTATATCAGTTTTTACCCACTTTCTATAGTTTCGAATTGTTTTTTCTCCTAATGGACTAATACAGCAGTGGATTGAGTTGGTTTTTGTAGTTTTCACCAGGGATTCTTGCAGATTTCAATGTTATGTTGACCGTTCATAATCACGAGCAGGTATTTTCGCTACCCAACATATATGATAGGTATCCATTCCACCATGCATATTTGCATTGTCCTATAACTGTCACTCATATCCCTTAGGTACAAACCCATTTGTTGCAACATAGAACCCCCCATCTGCTACAAAATGTGTTAATATCAAGTGGTAGAGACTTACCAAACATGGGTACCCTAGTTAGATCCTCTGCTCCATTTGGTGCCCATGCCGAGATTTTTTCCGTAGGACTGGGAGTCCCTTATAGCTAATACATGACTCTATGTTGAGCCTCATTTCTCACTCATAAACATGTTGCCCTATACCTTGAGGACTCCCAACCAAGTTTGATTTAAGCTCTTTTCTGACTCATTTTCAAAAAGTGAAAAGATTGACGAGTGAACTTGTCTCTTTCACACTCGTAAATTGGATTTGAAAGGACGTTTATTTGGTACAAGTCTATCCCTTTTTTACACCAAGTAGACTACAATTATGAAAAAGGACATTTTTTGGTGTGAAGTTGTGAATGCATCTCATGCCCTTACTTGCAGTATTGAGCCTATAGCCGGTTCTCACTTTGCGTTATAAACTGTTTGCCTCAGCATTTTTGCATTCTCAACCAAGCAGAGCCTCGTTTATATCCTTCGCAATTTGACACCCTATACCCAGGAGGGAACATTCCCTCGAGTGTCCATCTCCCACATGCATCTCCTTGCATTGAGCATAGGTATGTTCCACTACTGGAACTAGTTTTTCTTACTTGTGACACTCGTTTCCTCCTCTGTATCATAACATTCATTTGACTATGAAAAAAACAAAAAAAGACGGGCGGGAAGGGAGTATTATCTTATATTGGTAGTAGTTGTGTTGCCTTTGAACATACCACAAAGTTATTGAGTCCATTTGTCATCATAATTTTGGGTTTAGCATGGCTTTAGGAAGTTGAGCTCATTACAGAGAGTTTTCTCCACCAACTGTTTACTCTTCCAGTCCCTATGGAGAACTTGATTGATGCCTCCTGCATCTCATGGTTTCATCATTGATTCTATGATGTCTGAGTCTTCCATATGTCTAATGCTCTTGTTCAAAGGAAGTTTATCAACCTGTGTTGGACATTTCTCAGAACTCTTGACTTTGCATGTCAACCATACCCTCAGTTTGTCTTAGAATCACATGATGTTGTAGTCCTATCATGCACCCTGGTCCTACTTTCATCATTGGTAGGTAACCTTGAACCCAACAACCAACATTTTTTTAGGAACCAAATATCAATATAGCATAGAAAAACCTCAGAATAAGTACTCAACGCCTTGAAAAATAGAGAAATTCAGATAATAAGACTCTTCGAGGGGGAAACCTCCTTATGCCCACATAAATGTTCAATTACAAGATGATTCCAAATGAAAATGTCTCCTTGGTATATATAGGAGACTAGGAGGTATAATTACAACTAATGGACTAAAGCGGACATAAATAAAATAACATTACTAATGTAATATGCCCCAATTAAGAGGTAATGAGCCATGATTTAGGGCTTAACATGCCCCTCCCCTTAAGACAAGTGTTGTCTGAAACGCTTGAGTAACTCTAGATGCTTCTGTATAAAAGATTCATCTTCCCAAGTGGAATCTTCAGCCTGTAGTTTTCTCCATTTAATGAGATACTCTGAAATGGATCTATTCCTCAGTTGGCGAATTCTTGTGTCGATGATGGCTTCAGTCTCCAATATGATTTTTCCTTCCTCGTCAAGTTCTGGAAATATAGTTTGAACTGGGATCTTATCACCTATAACCTTCTTTAAGCATGAAACA